>JAVTVY010013506.1:0-51599 GCA_036873755.1 Hanleya hanleyi
AAATCTCCCTATTATCCACAAAATTCCATTCTACATATCAATATTGTAACTATAACAATTCTTAACTTTCGTGTGACTAATCCAGTGCCCTAAACAGTACTTGTAATTCTGTTGGGTCAAGGAATAACGCCAGGCATTGCTGTTGAGATAGAAATTGTCCGGCTATCTGACATACACAAGTATTACGATACAGATGGTCATTAGCATGTGGAAAATGTCTGTGTGCCAGATTTATAGCAGATATCCAGTTTAAACTGTAATACGTCCTGTTGTATCATCTTGTATTGATAGTGCTTATCTGGCTGAATCCGTGATCTGCAGATTGGAAAACAATGATGTATCCATACATTTAGTGTTAGAACTCATATGTAAAACATATGAAATATTACATGATAGTTACCTGCAAAATTAGAGAATGTATACTATGAAAAATTACAGTCTATACACGAGCTAGATTCATAGCTGGTTCTAGAAGCTGCACCACCAAGCTTCTTTCAACCCTATTGACGAGGGCCCTTCAGGAGGTAAAAGCATTTTGGGAAAGGTATTGCGCCACTATTTCTAAGAACTCTGGCGTTGAATGTATGTGGATATTGAAAAACTCAAAATGTCTTGATGCTAAAGGTCACATACCGTACAGACATGTATCCACATGGGATTTCTCGACTCTCTATACTACAATCCCTCATCAGGACCTTATTGACCGTATAAGTTCATTAATAGTATCTGTGTTCAAGAAAACTGATCGTAGATATATTAATGTCGGAGCCATAAAGCATTCTTTAGCTCTACTACATACAAGAGATATCATTCATGGGATGTTTCTTTGTTTATAGAGTTGCTTGAATTTCTCATTAAAAATATCTATGTGAAATTTGGCAACACAATATATCGGCAGCATATAGGTATTCCAATGGGTACTAATTGTGCACCCCTGTTGGCTGACCTGTATCTGTTCTCTTATGAATATGACTATATGCAGGCGCTTTCAAAAACCGATCCATTCAAAGCCCGTTCCTTCTCATTCACCAAACGCTATATAGACGATCTTCTCGCTGTGGATAACCGCTATATAAATGAGGCAGTGAAGGATATATATCCACCTTCACTGGATTTGAAGGAAACTACAGATAGCCCTACAGGCACATCTTATTTAGATCTCTATCTATAAAAATGAAGCGGGCATTCTCTCTCGTCGACTTTATGACAAAAGAGATGATTACAATTTCGACATCGTAAACTATCCCTTTCTGGATAGTAATATTGCAGTGGGACCTGCATATGGCGTATACATATCTCGCTTAGTAGCATTTGCTAGATCCTGTGTTAAATGTGATGATTTTAATCCACGTCACAAAACATTGTTGCAGAAACTTATAAAACAGGGCTATTCCACCAAGCGCCTCCACTCAAAGTTTCTCAAATTTGGCGATACATATCGCATGCTGATAGCAAAATACGAACGTAGCGTGCAAGATCTATGGCGCTACGTTTCGTAACTTGTGTCTAATTCCGCTTAACCCGGGGCTAGGGGTCGTATGAACCCATGTACTTCAAGATCCTCATGGTACTCATATGAACAGGCACAATCAAAGCGTGACTGAGATACATCTTTTTTTTTAGATGACGACTCTATAACGAATATTATGGATTAAGAATACTGATCAGCGATACGGATTTGATATTTTTGGAACATCATGATGTCTTGCCGGCATCATTGAAAACTGTTGACCGCTTCTCTCTTGCAGGAAACAAGCCTATGTTTATGTATACTATGATTGTCTTTTTGAATTTGGTGCTAATACTGTTATATGGAAAATGGAATAGGTCTTTGGATTATGGACGAGGATATTCTCTAATGGACGACGGCTGGATTATGAATGACGGACTAGACGCTTGTAATTAGAAAGCAAACCATGAAAAATGATAACATGAATTGCAAACACCTAAAAGGTGCGCTGGCCCCTCAGCGCACCTGAAACAATCCGCCATATTGACAGAAGTTCTCTTCCCCTAGCAAAACAAGTACTGAGAAACCTCAATTCGCAAGAAGTTCTAGCAAATCTCCAGAGTAAATTCGTCATAGTCCCAGCAGACAAAGCTCCGAATAATATAATATTCATATGTAAATATTACTATTACCAGGTGCTGGTTAAAGAATTGAGTGTAGATATATCTTCATCAAATACGTCTACTTACTCCCAAACTGCATTTACTCTGGAAGATTTATTTAACAATCACAAAAAGTTTCTCAGGGAAAGAGGTATTTGTCTTCCAACCAATCATAGCGACATACCAAAAATATACTGGACTCCCAAAATGCATAAATCACCATACAAAGCTAGATTCATAGCTGGTTCTAGAAGCTGCACCACCAAGCTTCTTTCAACCCTATTGACGAGGGCCCTTCAGGAGGTAAAAGCATTTTGGGAAAGGTATTGCGCCACTATTTCTAAGAACTCTGGCGTTGAATGTATGTGGATATTGAAAAACTCAAAATGTCTTACGGAAGAACTTGATGCTAAAGGTCACATACCGTACAGACATGTATCCACATGGGATTTCTCGACTCTCTATACTACAATCCCTCATGAGGACCTTATTGACCGTATAAGTTCATTAATAGTATCTGTGTTCATGAAAACTGATCGTAGATATATTAATGTCGGAAGCCATAAAGCATTCTTTAGCTCGACTACATACAAGAGATATCATTCATGGGATGTTTCTTTGTTTATAGAGTTGCTTGAATTTCTCATTAAAAATATCTATGTGAAATTTGGCAACACAATATATCAGCAGCATATAGGTATTCCAATGGGTACTAATTGTGCACCCTGTTGGCTGACCTGTATCTGTTCTCTTATGAATATGACTATATGCAGGCGCTTTCAAAAACCGATCCATTCAAAGCCCGTTCCTTCTCATTCACCAAACGCTATATAGACGATCTTCTCGCTGTGGATAATCGCTATATAAATGACGCAGTGAAGGATATATATCCACCTTCACTGGATTTGAAGGAAACTACAGATAGCCCTACAGGCACATCTTATTTAGATCTCTATCTCTATAAAAATGAAGCGGGCATTCTCTCTCGTCGACTTTATGACAAAAGAGATGATTACAATTTCGACATCGTAAACTATCCCTTTTTGGATAGTAATATTCCAGTGGGACCTGCATATGGCGTATACATATCTCGCTTAGTAGCATTTGCTAGATCCTGTGTTAAATGTGATGATTTTAACCAACGTCACAAAACATTGTTGCAGAAACTTATAAAACAGGGCTATTCCACCAAGCGCCTCCACTCAAAGTTTCTCAAATTTGGCGATAAATATCGCATGCTGATAACAAAAATACGAACGTAGCGTGCAAGATCTATGGCGCTACGTTTCGTAACTTGTGTCTAATTCCGCTTAACCCGGGGCTAGGGGCCGTATGAACCCATGTACTTCAAGATCCTCATGGTACTCATATGAACAGTCACAATCAAAGCGTGACTGAGGGTACATCATTTTTAGATGACGACTCTATAACGAATATTATGGATTAAGAATACTGATCCAGCGACCAGTTTGATATTTTGGAACATCATGATGTCTTGCCGGCATCATTGAAAACTGTTGACCGCTTCTCTCTTGCAAACAAGCCTATGTTTATGTATACTTTTGTCTTTTTGAATTTGGTGCTAATACTGTTATATGGAAATGGAATAGGTCTTTGGATTATGGACGCGGATATTCTCTAATGGACGACGGCTGGATTATGAATGACGGACTAGACGCTTGTAATTTATTCTGGTCATGTAGGATATGGTTTGCATGATATACATGTATTACAAGCGTCTAGTCCGTCATTCATAATCCAGCCGTCGTCCATTAGAGAATATCCGCGTCCATAATCCAAAGACCTATTCCATATAACAGTTTTAGCACCAAATTCAAAAAGACAATCATTGCATACATAAACATAGGCTTGTTTCCTGCAAGAGAGAAGCGGTCAACAGTTTTCAATGATGCCGGCAAGACATCATGATGTTCCAAAAATATCAAATCCGTATCGCTGATCAGTATTCTCAATCCATAATATTCTTTGTAAAGTCGTTGTACCATACATATAATAGACTCGAGTTGCATAACGCGAACGCTGTGGCAGGATTACAGCATGTATGATAACAGGTTATTGGCATAGAAACACAATAATTGACATATGCCCACCATTATCATTAATTTGGAGATCAAGGTACACAAACAGGTTCAAAATTGATGTGGGTCCGGCCAGAAATAGGCTATTCTGACCTAGTTTCAAATAATTTCAAAGGTACCATAATATGTTCGGTGAAGAAAATAAAAACATTATGTTGTACCAGTAACAAATAATTGCGACAGTTGACTGCTCAGAATGAAACCGTCAAGACAGCCCCTGTCACATCAAGAATCTGCTAAACCTCCAGAACTTTACTGGCCTCTTGCTGAGGAATTAAAGTACCAGAGCCTGCAGTTACAAGTTTTGTGAATTAATTTAAAGCCTTGAGGTTCCATCCTATGATAACCATTCTCAGATGGTGTGAATCTCGAATGGACCGCAACACAGGTCTTCCTGGAATGAGGGAACCTTCACAAGTCAAAATGCAACATACAACCAACGGTTCCCAATGAGCATATCTCAGATAGTCTGAATCTCGAATGGACCGCTACACAGGGCTTCTTGGAATCCGGGAAGGTTAAGAGTCAAAATGCAACATACAACCTAGGGTTCCCGATGGGCATATGTCCAGATGGTTTAAATCTCGAATGGACCACTACACAGAGCTTCTTGGAATCAGGGAACCCTCAAAAGTCACAATGCAACATACAACCAAGGGTTCCTGATGGGCATAGATAGCAGTGCACAAGGTGAGCAGCAATAAACCATAACAAATAATTAAAATTCATAAAATCATCACAGCCATCTGAAAACCTAATTATTTCATTAGTCACCATACAGGAAGCTCTCACCAAAGTCTGCATGGTCAGGCCTGACTTAATACATCTGCAGATATTCAGCGGACAAGAATACATGTTGACGGACGGACGGACGGACGGACATGGCAACGACAAGACCCCGCAGTCTTATAGTCGGAGGGGTAAAAATGTTAAAGGGATCTCGATTGACCATGAATGGATTGTAACTCAACCATGTTTATTTAGTCATATATAAGCATGACGAAAAACTGTGAAATATTAATTAGCATATGATTGTTTTACCTGAATAACCTCTCAATGGAACAATGTTTTGTAAAAAGGATTCATGTTGTAATCAACCAATAATTGTATTTTGAAGAAAGAAGTTGTTCCATAAGTTTGCAGAAGAAATAAATCCCAATAGAAATGTAGCACCTTGGCCTACTCAATTGCTTTCCTTTTAAACAATATACAAGAATATTATTTTTTGTTTTTCATCAATAACTATTATGATGATGAATGTGCAGACTTGGAATATCATATAATTATAGTATTCATATTATAGTATCTTGATATTATAAAATATCATAGAATCATAATATTAGTAGGATGAATACATATTACCAAGCTGGTACCAGCTGGATTATGCATTTTGTGACAATGTGTCACAGTGTGGCTGCCAATAAAAGGAGAGAAAAGGATTTTGGTACAATGCTATATTTATATGGGGTAACGGTACCTTAAACAAAAATTAGCATAACAAATATATGAGGCGGGGGTGGTGCCAACTTCATGTGCTGCAGCCCACAAATTATTTAATTTCAATTCACTCTGAAATATTGACTACTTACTAGCTGCAGGATTGGAAACCTTTACAGCTGGTACATATTCCACCCCGCTGCAAATCTATACAAACCTATCTCCTCATACATACACCAGTTATACATGTATAGATTAAAGGTTATACAAAATGGTCTCAAAATCTGCTACTTTTTTGTGCTAAATTGTTCTAGAGGTGATTATATAGACTTGTTTGACATTTTTGTATGTTTTCAAACTGCCCAAGGTTAGAAATAGCAGCAGTAAAAGTGCGACAATTTCATGTCCCTTTCAAAACGGCGAAAGCTGTGACCGCTTGACCTGTGACGTCACAACCTGATTACGATCTCGCTCAAATGCCTGTTGTGACGTCAAAATGTCAGCGACATCACGCTAGAACTTCCATAGTTGAATGAATCTTTCATAACAACGCCCGACGTCATAGACTATGACGTTTAGGGCGCAATCGTAATCAGGTTGTGACGTCATGCACCAGAGGTCACGGCTCCAATACGTTTTCCCCCACATGTGTGCTATTCGTGTTCTAAAACCCACTTCGACGACACTATTCGAGAAAAAAATACTAATTTGTTGTTTGGAACACCACTGGGTATGTTTTAATGCAAAGTATTATAGAGTCATTTGGTATAACCTTTAAATATTACCGCAGTTCCAGCCGGGCACCCACCACCCTCTACTCAGGGCTTGTAAATTATATTACTGTTTTTCTCTATTTGTTTGTATATATTGTATATATTCTTTCTACCTTTTATAAATGTTTTTGCTCTTTGCCATTCGGGGAGCAGGAGCCCCCAATAATACATTGCACTGGACAGGATCCGGTCAAGTTCACAAGACGAGAACAATTGAAATACTATTGTTGTTGCTTCGACACATATCTCCTCTGAAAATATATTCCATGCAGTATGCGTACACATTAAAATAGTAACGGACGCCGACTTCACGAGAAAGGATGCGACTGCGAGAGTGTTGAAAACTGGAGTCTGCATAAACTCAGAACCGGAACCTGTCCAGCGAGAGTGTAACGAGATTTGTAGCGTCTGCTCGGGGAATACTCTGTGGTACTGAGTCGTGCAATAACTATTGATTGATTGACACATGTGGTTTGAAAAACACTTATTCAACCTTTTATACATGAAATGCATCCCAAACTAAACACCCTCTCTCCCCCAATGAAATTAAATTGATTCACATAATTAGTTGGCATGACTGCCCGGTTATTGGACACTTTTAATGAATAAGAGTCTGCAGGTGCGCCATGCAACCACGTATGGCCGAGAAAGTAACACTGGATAAAGGACTACATCTTTAGTGATAAATCGTCATAAAAAATATTGAAGAAAAAATACGGGGAGAGACTGGGAATAGTTGAAACGCAGGGACCATCCACAATATGAAAATGCAAGTTTGCGCCCAGTTATTGGACACTTTTTCAGTGATCGATTTATTTGAAACTAATCCACTTACTGTAAAATTGTTTCTCCCACAGTCTGTTGTAAACCTCCAAGAATATTTAAATATGAATCCGCACTGTAGCCCACAAATGAGTTTTGTTATAAGCGTCGAAGATTCAACCGGTTCCAAATTTTGCAGTTTTTGGGAGTGTCCATTATCCTTGGCTCTCAATCAGTGCTATTGCCACTGTGAGCCACATGTCATGCTATCGTAAACTGGCTGCTTCCAGGAAATGTTCTATATTTAGACGGAGTGGTGGGGAGAAATATATATCGTCTGCCAAACTCCTGTCGTGTTGCACACTGAGATACAGACTGAAGATTCTCCATATTTGTGGGAACATTTTCAGCCAAATTTCCTTGAATTTAATCAAACCTGCAATCAGGAATGAAACTCTGAAACTGGAGGAAATTTGCTGACGCATTTTTTCACCCAAATTTGTGAGATTATTTCCGACCCGCATGAGGGCTTAATGTGCACAAATTCCGTGAGTAAACAGAAGTTTATCAGCTTGTCTTTGTAACTCAACTGTAACATTAAATTTGTATTACTGTTGTCATGTGATATTTCCAAAAAATAGCCCCGCGGTAAGGCCAGATAAAAAGGGTACAAAAATAACCAGTGACATTCTCCTCGTATTTCGTGATAGACAATGCTTGATTCTAGAAATGCAACGCTAAGTTCTATCCGAATTATCGGCCGTCATCAAGAAATAAACGTTGTTTGGAGAGAAAATTACAATGTGCTTTTAATAAAAGTGTTAAAGCCTCCTACTGAAAATAAACGTTTTCACAGGAGCAGTATGTATCCACACACAAGATAATTACTCTGAGATTGAACATGGAAACATGGCTAATACATTTCGGTTACGAAACTGTCCGCATTTTGCTACAACGCTGTGAGAAAGGCGCGTCACACACAATCCATTCGATCTGCTTTCGTTCGGAAATCGACTTTTATTTTTGGACCAAATGACACCTTTTGGTGAGTTATGTGTCGGAAACTTCAGTGGAAATAATGCAGTATGACCTTATTCCATTAAATTTTGATGAGTGAGGGAAAGTTATTCCATAAATATTGAGATATGGTAAGCTGAACTTTCGAAGCGAGAGTGTCGTTTGCAATCGCACGTGAGTTGCTTTCTATATACCCCGAGTAGCAAGATATCACTCGGGGTGTATGGGTTTATACGTCCCGACCTTTTAACCAATCACAATCCAGATATTGAATACGAATTTACTTGTGGGGTAATAAAAAAGTATATACTTGATTTAAAATGAATTTTGAGTAGTGTCCCACTGCACCCCATGCAGTGTGTGTCTCACTTATCCCCGTACCTGGGCAAACTAGGACACTTTTTTAAATGTAATTCTTAAGAAAAAAATTTCAGATTTTTTGTATGATTATGTCATATTAAATATTAGTTATAACTGGAGCACAGAAAGCGGGGCAATAATAGCGTATAGTATGTCCCAGTGTACCCCAACCATTTAGTATTGCTCGTTGGTTTATCGTCGCTAAGGCTAACCACCACTTAACGTATACTAGTGGTAGTGAAGCCGGATGGCACGTAAGCTACTGCAACTGAACATAGATGTAAATACCAGTGTGACCTCATGTTGCGGCCTACTGTATTAACGAAAAGACTGTGTTGCCAACTCGAGCATGCGAACCTGAATGCGCCAGAATTTAGATATCATTCAAGTTTGATTTAGAGGCACCCCCCCGCCCCACCCCACCTAAAATGGCATGCTGAACTAGCATTGCGTCTGCATTCAGATACCAGGCGCCTGGACGATTTCTGACTTTGGAGATATTAGGTGTTCTTCGTCCTGGGGGCGGTGGCCCACTCCCGCCGGCCTCGGAGAATTTTCATTATCCGTGAGACCGGGTAACAGAAACATGCTCTACCTGAACATGTAAGCAAAATCCAAAATTGCCGCGTTTCTGACGTGAAAGTGATATCATTTTATAATGTTAATTTTTCGGTCCGATTTTTTTTATTTTGTATTCATGTCCAATTTATCCACAGAATAAATAACAAAAATAAAACCCCTACACGGACGCCATTTGAATTTACTGATGATCTTCCACTCTCGTGAGATTATGCAAATAAGGTAAAATTACCCCAATATGATAATCTGTAGAGCTATAAACATCGTTTCAGCATCGGCTGTTTTGCGAAATCTTGCATCTTATGTTGTGTTGAGCGTTTAACAGTAGTTATGGCGATACATATTAAAAGTCCAAGCTAAACATAATCTTATAGTACATGTAATAACCATATACAATTAATATAGGAATTGAATTGAATGCATACAATGCCGTTTTATCAATAATCTATGGTATTAACAGTGATAGAAAATTGTCAGCTGTTGTATATTGTTAATTAAGGCAAGTAGCGTAAACAGTTCCTGGGGTGTGCTTTGTAAGATAATCACCAGGTGGTAAATCCAAATATTCAATACTTATTCTTCAAAAACCATGTCTGTACGTACGATTTTACACTGTATACAATGACGAATTTTTTTTTTCTTCGTGATATCCAAAATCAAATGAACATAGTTGTAATACACAAATGAACATAGTTGTAATACACCGTGTCTGTTGCCCAGTGTTTTGACGGTTCAGACTAGATGTAAAGGTTTTTTCTATGAATTCACTTTCTTTGATATCTACCCACCTCTGAATCGAAGTACTGTTTGTAATTTTGAAGTAAGGGAATATACAACAAGCAGCCCGAGGATGCTAGGTCCCCCGCCGAAATGGCAGCATTATTTTTTAGCATTTTTGGTCCCAGGGGATATACATGAGGGAGGCAACTGCTACTTGATAGATATTGGATGCGGAAGGGTCATTCTTCCTCCTCATCAACTCAGAACGGCTGACTGACTGTTGATTGCTACTGTAATATAGTTTCCATGCAGTGAAACATGGGAATTATGTAACCGAGATGCAACCCCAAGCGGTATCTCAAGGCATATTATCTGCAAACCAAATTTGACGAGAATCTGAAGCCCAGAAACCAAATTTTAAATTTGCCACCAGGTATCGCCATCTGTACGTGCAAGTGGACGAAACGCAATCCCAAGCACCATCTCATAGCATGGTATCAGCATACGAACTTTGGGAAGAATCTGAGGAGGGGTCTTCAAGTTATCGCCAAATTTAGATTTTGCCACTAAGTGTCGCCACCTGTAGGCACAAGTGTGCGAAACACAATCTCAAGCGACATCTTATGGCATATGAATACCAAATTTGAGAAGAATCCGATGAGCAGTTGTCAAATTATTGCCTGGAAACAAATTTCGGATTTTTGCACCAGGTGTCGCCTCCTTTAGGTAGAAGCAGGCGAAATACAATCCCAAGGGACATATCATGGCATGGTATCGGCATACCAAATTGTAGAACCCGATGAGCGAAATCAAATTTAGATTTTGACACGAGGTGGTGCCACCTGTAGGAGCAAGTGCGCGGAACGCAATCCCAAGCGACATCTTCTGCTATTACCCGGAAACAATTTGGTATTTTGCCACCAGGTGGCGCCACCTGTAAGTACAAGTGAGCGAAAGGCAATCAAGCGCAACATCTCCTCGCATGGTACATGCATGCTACGATGAGCAGTTCTCAATTTACTTACCGAAAACAAATTTTGATTTTAACACCAGGCGGTGCCACATGTAGGCGTAAGTGAGCGAAACGCAATCTCAAGCGACATCAAATGTCATGGTATTACCGGGAAACAAATTTGGGATTTTGCCACCGGGTGGCGCCACCTGTAAGTGCAAGTGAGTGACAGGCAACTTGCCATGCAACATGTTCTGGCATGGTACATGCATGCTAAATTTAAGAAGAATCCGATGAGCATGCAGTTCTTAAGTTATTGGCCGAAAACAAATATCAGATTTTGTCACCAGGCGGCATCACCTGTAAGCAGAAGTGGATGAAACGCAATCCTAGGCAACATCTCATGGCAAGGTACAATGTATGCCAATCTAATTGACATTTAACCCTATCTGCTCCTCCATTTGGATATGTCGCTTGCAGGATCTAACCGGCTTGCAGTAACGCGAGTGTCAGCCAATCCCGAGAGCACTACTTAATGATTTGATGGGAACATAAAGGTAGGTGCTTTTTGGTTGGCTCTGACGATCGCACGCCAAGCTGGTAAGGTATCTTCAGATGTCGCCGCCCTCCCCCCAGGCTGGCACAATAATGCGGGGTAGAATTATGGAATGGTCCTTGACGTCAACCTTGGGTTAATGACTCGAGGTCCGGGGAATAGGCTCAAACTATCGATATTTTTTTCTTTGCATATTTCAAAAGTTGAAGAAAAAACCTATCAAGTGTTTCTGGTATTTTCCTTAAAAAATGTTTGCAAACGTTAAATTTTAGTTCTCAAAAAATCACTGTCTGTGGAAGAACTCTGAGCTGTGGGGATTAGCGCGCATTACTCACAGTCGGTGTTATCGCCTGCTGTGACTTCGCACCTTGGCTAATTACTTGTCACTGCAATACACACAATTCGCACGCTGGGCTCATTTATTATAATTAGTTGTTTTTCTACTACATTCATGCCAAAGCCGCCATCGTTTACAAAACATTGAACAGGAAATTATATGGTCTATCTCAGTGTTTTCGCGCCACATGACAAAATAAAAAAAATACAAACACACTGCTCAGGTGGTCAACCATTTCCGGAAAGCATGTGGTATATGCAGATGTATATATTGCGAGTTTGCATAATGTTTTTCATAATATCTCACTTGACATTCTATCAACATATCTTACTCGCCAACACAATATTTGGAAGAAAACGTTACAAGATTAGTAGGACACGCTTGCAGGCAAAAAGAAACTTTGATAAACATTATTACACGACTCCTGTTGTTCGGTCATATATACCTCCGATTCAGTATTACTTCATACTGCATTATCGCATTATACATGCGGCAAATGTAGAAAGTGAGGTATTCATTCAAAATAAATACTTTACGTATTCACCATCGTACATATAATTATAAAAAGGCAAACATTATTCCCGCAAATTGTATACTTTCGCGATAATAGTAAGGTTTTTTAACTCCACACCGGAAATGGCCGCTGCCAGTTTTTCCCCGTTTGAGGTCTGTGGACTGACCAGTTCCTGTTTTCTTCTCTTTCTTTGAGCTAGACCTTTTTCAGTCGGCAATTAAATCCATGAATGTCCAATTGCCGCAAATAACATCTGTGTAAGCCTTCTATAGAATGCTCGACGTCTACTCAATCACCCGCGGTAAGGGATTTCGGAAGGCGTGAAAACTGACCAATGCGGCATATTCCAGCATAAAAATTCATCTTCGTGACTGGTTTTCTACACTTTCTCAAAATATATTGTTCCAAAGTGATTAAAGAACGTTTGGTCTATAATCCCTATATGTTGTGTGAGAATATTGTGTCAATATCATGAAGTAGCGGATAATAATTACAGAATATCATCTGAAAAGTAGATTATTTTTGTTTACGGTCTATATCCGACATATTTTTTTACACAGCTGGTACATACAAACTTGCTAATAACTTCTCTATTTTTCATCTGATCATGTCTGTTTTTGGGGAGCATAATATATACATTAAAGTCCGAACGAATGTGTCTCAGTTTTTCAAAATATTGCTATGTTTTGAAGTTATTGGAACTTGAAATAGACTTTCATTTTGTTTCAAAAAATAAACTTTACAACGCTCTCAAACTTTTTCTAAGAGTTTAAAAAAAACCCTGAAACACACTTGTTTGGTTTGAACGGTCTATTATCACCGTGCAAAATCTCGGACTCGTTACTTGTAAAATAATAGGTGAAATTAGCGATATAAAAAAGACATTATTTTTTAAATAACTGTTTTCCAACTGCAACAAAACCGGTGAAATAAACGTAAGAATTAAATTTGTACTTTATTTGGAACGCCCGAATCGTGATCTTTCCAACTATATAAAACATATATATGTATGTGAAGTGGTTGTGATGAAATGAGAGAGAATGCACGAGGGTGTCTAGTATCAGGCGCTACTCGAGTCCTTAATGCGGAGGCATGACCCTACCCCCCCCCCCGACTGCAAGTGAAATAGTTAAAATGCGACCGTGATGTAATAACACTATTATATATTCATGACCTGGGCGCTCAGAGCACCAAATTCAATTGAGATCCTACATAGCGACATATGCGATTGGGAAGCTTTGATAGGATATTAATTTATTAAGATTGAATGTATGCATACCTAATTTGGAAAGAATTCGATGAGCAGGTCTCAGGTTATTGTCCGGAAACCAAATTTAGAAGTTTTCACCAGGTGGCGCCACCTGTATGCGCAAGTGGGTTAAATTCAACTGCAAGCGATATTTCAATGCGTTTCGGAGTTATCGCTTGCAGCACAAAAGAACGGAAAGAACCCTAGTGGCGCCACCAAAGGCCAATTACAAGCGTCTAGTCCGTCATTCATAATCCAGCCGTCGTCCATTAGAGAATATCCGCGTCCATAATCCAACGACCTATTCCATATTCCATATAACAGTATTAGCACCAAATTCAAAAAGACAATCATAGTATACATAAACATAGGCTTGTTTCCTGCATGAGAGAAGCGGTCAACAGTTTTCACTGATGCCGGCAAGACATCATGATGTTCCAAAAATATCAAATCCGTATTGCTGATCAGTATTCTTAATCCATAATATTCGTTGTAAAGTCGTCATCTAAAGAATGATGTATCTCAGTCACGCTTTGATTGTGACTGTTCATATGAGTACCATGAGGATCTTGAAGTACATGGGTTTATACGGCCCCTAGCCCCGGGTTAAACGGAATTAGACACAAGTTACGAAACGTAGCGCCATAGATCTTGCACGCTACGTTCGTATTTTGCTATCGGCATGCGATATGTATCGCCAAATTTGAGAAACTTTGAGTGGAGGCGCTTGGTGGAATAGCCCTGTTTTATAAGTTTCTGCAACAATGTTTTGTGACGTGGATTAAAATCATCACATTTAACACAGGATCTAGCAAATGCTACTAAGCGAGATATGTATACGCCATATGCAGGTCCCACTGCAATATTACTATCCAGAAAGGGATAGTTTACGATGTCGAAATTGTAATCATCTCTTTTGTAATAAAGTCGACGAGAGAGAATGCCCGCTTCATTTTTGAAGAGATAGAGATCTAAATAAGATGTGCCTGTAGGGCTATCTGTAGTTTCCTTCAAATCCAGTGAAGGTGGATATATATCCTTCACTGCGTCATTTATATAGCGATTATCCACAGCGAGAAGATCGTCTATATAGCGTTTGGTGAATGAGAATGAACGGGCTTTGAATGGATCGGTTTTTGAAAGCGCCTGTATATAGTCATATTCATAAGAGAACAGATACAAGTCAGCCAACAGGGGTGCACAATTAGTACCCATTGGAATACCTATATGCTGCTGATATATTGTGTTGCCAAATTTCACATAGATATTTTTAATGAGAAATTCAAGCAACTCTATAAACAAAGAAACATCCCATGAATGATATCTCTTATATGTAGTCGAGCTAAAGAATGCTTTATGGCTTCCGACATTAATATATCTACGATCAGTTTTCTTGAACACAGATACTATTAATGAACTTATACGGTCAATAAGGTCCTGATGAGGGATTGTAGTATAGAGAGTCGAGAAATCCCATGTGGATACATGTCTGTACGGTATGTGACCTTTAGCATCAAGTTCTTCCGTAAGACATTTTGAGTTTTTCAATATCCACATACATTCAACGCCAGAGTTTTTAGAAATAGTGGCGCAATACCTTTCCCAAAATGCTTTTACCTCCTGAAGGGCCCTCGTCAATAGGGTTGAAAGAAGCTTGGTGGTGCAGCTTCTAGAACCAGCTATGAATCTAGCTTTGTATGGTGATTTATGCATTTTGGGAGTCCAGTATATTTTTGGTATGTCGTTATGATTGGTTGGAAGACGAATACCTCTTTCCCTGAGAAACTTTTTGTGATTGTTAAATAAATCTTCCAGAGTAAATGCAGTTTGGGAGTAAGTAGACGTATTTGATGAAGATATGTCTACACTCAATTCTTTAACCAGCACCTGGTAATAGTAATATTTATATATGAATATTATATTATTCGGAGCTTTGTCTGCTGGGACTATGACGAATTTACTCTGGAGATTTGCTAGAACTTCTTGCGAATTGAGGTTTCTCAGTACTTGTTTTGCTTGGGGAAGAGTACTACTGTCAATATGGCGGATTGTTTCAACGACCTTGCTCTTGGTGAGGTCCAGCCAATCAGCGAGTACTGTAGGTTCAACTTTTTCTCGCTTAGACCAATCAATAACGTACTGTTCTAATGCAGACAGGACTATCTTCTGGTCGGCCTTCGGATTTATTCTTCTTGGCTCTCTATATTTAGGTCCTTTCATCAGGAGTAATTTCAGATCCTTATCACTCAGCACATCAAGGTTACCAGTCACAATATGTTTGCATGGTGTATAGATAAAGTTCGACAATTCACAATCACAACTATAGCCTCCTGGCGAGCGCTACTGCAAGCGAGTTTCCACTGGAGTCAGGTCACTTCACTCCAGCAGGAAATCCCTGACTTCAGTGAGTTGAGCTGCACAACGATTGCACCATTGCATGGCAACCGCTATGGACCACTCTCAGCGACACTTCTATAGCATATGCCATTCTCATTCACTGCGGCTGACTCAAGGCATGCACGGAAAGGTGCAAATGCAACTGTGCCGATGTCCGATACACAACCCTCTGCAAATGCGAAGGCGGGTGCGTTAGTAACGAGGGCGGCATCATAGAGCGCAAGCCAGAAGGCATAGGTAGTAAAAGTAATCATTGGTATAGTGTTGCTAAAGCGGTCTTTGTGTTGTATTTTGAACATTTAAATGCACGTAGCGGCATAGTTATAGCATTTTGTCATCTCCGAAGTATTTTAATAACATTTGTTCCTGAATACTCTTGTTTCGATTGTTTTTAGTAGCAACTGTTGATCTTTGACCTTTAATTCCCAAATAAGATGACCGTGACCTCAAATCGTCAAAATAAGGTCAGAATCTAATTCTCCGAAGCCACAAAGCCCTATGGTATTATTTGTGGTTCTAGCTCTTTTGGTGTGTCCTATAATTGACCTCTGGTTGATCGCTGGTTCAGGTGAACTCTATCGTGAACCTCACGTGCAACATTGCCTCAAATCGTCAAAATATGACCAGATTCGGGTTACTCAACCCGGAAAATCGATAAAATGAGGTAGTTTGTATATCTCGACTAAAAACCACTAAAAATGAGGAATTTGGTCCCATAATGACCTTCAGGGTGACCGCAAATCGTTGAAATAAGATCAGAGTCAGATTCTCCGACACCGAAAACCACTAAAAAGTTGTATTATTCATGATTCTAGCCATTTTGTTTTATTAAATACAATTGACCTCTAACCCGGGTGGTGGCCATATTGAATTTCGCCAATATGGCGGCCCCCGGGGGCGACTACCTTGGCGCCCGTCAAAAATCGAAAAGGTATTGTATGGGCGACATATGGGCCAAATTTGGCGCTTTTGGAAGAATCTGAACCAAACAGTCCCTTTTATGCCCTAACATCCCGGACTAAGGAGGGGAAACGCAATTCTAATCACAGGATGAGCCAGACAGGTAATACGTGGTAGCCTTGCCCATTACCCTAATCCGCCGCATCGCCTTTGACGCCCGTTTATCCTGTAACGTCACATCTTCATCGACGTCCATTCTTCGTGTAACATCACGTCACCATTGAGGTCCATTCATACATTTACCTCATACGTCTAAAGATGGTGTGTCCGTTATAAATAATACGCGATGATAAGGAGCGCAGGCGGCACACAATACATACATCAAACCGAACGACTTACATTTTTTAGAATGCAGTGTTTATTGAAGAAGAAACGGATGTGTTGACATATTCGATCATACATGTACATGATATTTAAATCAGAAATTCAAAGTTATACTGTACTGATTCGCGAGAGGCTGTAATAATAGCATAAAGAGAGAAAGATGCAAGTAAACAACATTAAAGCATCGTTGCATAGAATTGTGCCACTTTTCTTGAAGATCACAGACAGGGGTCGTCAGATGGTTTGAAGAGGGCTGTAGTTCGAATCCAAATTTCCTGGGTACGGTAATTCTGAAGTTTGATTGAAAGCAGTTGTTAACAAACAGATACGGGAAACTGAACAAGGATACAATATGGTAGAATAAAATCGTGAGATGCGAAATTCATTATCCAGAGGTCGTCAATTGTTCTGATTCCATAATCTAATTACCCTTCACATGACATTATTAGTTTCAATAAATGTAAATAAATATATAAAAAAAACAAGATGTGTAGAACATGTGGCTCCTCTCTCCCCATACCGGGGTAAACCATTTACGTTGCGAATCTTATTTAGCTGTGCCGTGCAATAACTGACAATGGCTGCGTATGGTAGCCAAAATAAAGAGACGGTTTAACTCGAGTCAGTGCATGTGGAGGCGAATCTACAACAGCAGCAACGAGGATGAGCAATGCGAAACAGCAGATTTCAAATATAAAATTTCATACACGTTCAGTTAGCAATTAGATGCGCTGGCACATTATCTGTCCTCTTATACCTCTCTCCTAGCCCTACAACGTCACCCCTCACAGTCACAGAGCACCGTATTTGTCACCTCCCTACATTGTCGCCTCACTCTGCAATCACATAGCACTGTCTTTGTCGCCTCCTACAGCGTCATCTCCTACAGCCACAGGACACCGTTTTCGTCACCTCCATTCAGTCACCCCTACTGGGTCATCCCCTGTAATCACTTGGCACCGCCTTAGTCATTCCCTAAAGTGTAACCCCTCCCTTCAGTCTCAGGGCACCGTGTTTGTCGCCCCCTGCAGTGTCACCGCCTACAATCACGGGAAACCGTTTTTGTCACCCCATATAGTGTAACCCCGAGTTACAGTCCCAGGGTACCGTCTTTGTCACCCTATACAGTGCCACCATTATAGCTTCACATACGGTGCCACTCCCCTAGTCACAGGGCATCATCTTCGTCACCACTGTAGTGTCGTCTCCTCCTGTTCCAGTTTATCATATTTACCTGTTGAGGCAGGCCCAAATTTGTGCTATGTATGTCAATCCTACGTCAATCGATTGATGACCGCCCACACCGCTGTCTTGTAACTCTGCCAGTCGTTCTCCATCCTCCACTGCATATTTCTGACGGCATTGATCAAGTCCCAAACACTTTGGTCTGGAAAGAGGAAGTGATAGCTTCAAAGTTCTTGACTCCAGCCAGGATGGTTGCATGCGTGTGTGTGTGTGTTGGTTGGGGTTACAACTATCTATATTGTCGGTTACTTTTATTTTGTAAAATATAGCTTTTTATGTGACTACATGAAAGGAAACATTCAACCAAAAAATGAAAGAGGCCAAGCCTGTTGCGCGCGGTGTTCCAGTGTTTGAAGTCTTGAGTGAGAAATGCCTTGAATCCTGGGTAATTAACGACATGAAAATTCTTACATGCCAAATTGCCTCGAATTCTTGATAAATAATGACATGAAATCCTCAGCAAAATGGTGTTCACGATATTGTACAACGATTTTTCCATATCTTTCTGGACAGCGCGATAATTCCGCGACATATTTAACACTTCAACATCACAAAAAATGGAAAGAACTGTGAAAACATAGACCCAACAAGACCAAATATCGGCTTTGTTTCGCCATGTGAAAGCGGTCGATACTTCGCCTGACGTCTTGTTAACTTCTATTCAATGAGCAAAATGATCATCATACAACGTTTGTGCGAAACCCCATTTCAGCGTTGTTTCAACGCAGTTGTGTTATCTGGGATACAGAAAGGCGTTACTGTTACGTCCCAGAACAGATTGTGGAACATTTTCTGATCAAGAGAAAGAGCGCCTAAACGTGCGCAATCCTTTCGCTTCGCGTTCGGTTGAAAAAGAATGTCGAGCCAAATAAGGGTCACTGCCCTCGAATATCCTTTTATATCACCGTATTACTCTATAACATGGGGTACATTAAGGAACGATTGTTTGTGCTACAAATCGAAGGGAAATGGATAAAACGTGGGTTAATTCAGATGCGCAGACATGGTGAACATGTGCCAAAAATATTCGTGAGATAGCGTCACTGAACACGAATTTCGACTGAAGGTAGTCTGATCCTTCAGGGACAGATGACTAGAATTGGCGAGCGTTGATAGGATATTAATTTATTGCAAATAGCTATACACAGTTAATCATGCTATGAAGCAAATGCGTGCCTATTATCGAAAAACAAGTTCAACAAAATTCAGTTCTGGTTTACCGGAAACGAGGGATCGACAAAAAATAATGAATGGTAAGACTAATAATAATTAATCGCTATCCTCATTTATGCAACGAGCTGGCCTTCATTTAAATTCCAAAATATGGGATGACCTTGTGATGCTTCTGGTTAACTGAGATGCCCAGTGACGCATACTTGCAGTCTGTCCTCAGCGCTCGATCCCTGTGACCTCTGCTTTGAACAGCGCAAAGCGAATCGTTTCAGTGCCTGACAGAGTATGCAATGACATCAATGAATTATTACGTTCAGCAAAGCTGTTTACCAGGCCCCCAACAGTAGACGATAAACGAGAAGGGATGGTCTTCCGTAAACATACACTGTTCATGGGACACTTTTCTATTATACTGCAGGAGTAGGATAGACTGGATCTAGCGCCCGTTTCATAATGTATTTTCAGCGGGGAAAAGGGAGGTGACTTAGCCAATATGCTGCAAAAATTATATATATATTACTTCTCGTATTATTACTGATAACTAGTACATATGAAAAGTCCCGCCCAGTCTAGGATTAACCCTGCGTTTTGTGCTTCACAACTTACTAGCTGGAACTGAAGTGGTAGCCCAGTTCGGAGTGGTGTTATTCCAGCTGGAAGTCGGAGTCCATATTGGAGTGGTGTTATTCCAGCTTGAACTGGGAGTCCAGATCGGAGTGGTGTTATTCCAGCTGGAACTGGGAGTCCAGATCGGAGTGGTGTTATTCCAGCTGGAAGTGGGAGTCCAGATCGGAGTGGTGTTATTCCAGCTGGAACTGGGAGTCCAGATCGGAGTGGTGTTATTCCTGCTGGGACAGGTTCTCCTCACCCGCCAGCGTGACTTATTTACTCCATATGCCACATTGCAGCCTCTGCGGACCACACTCCCATCCGAATGAAAAGTTACCTCCACTTTGGAAGAATTGGGATAAACTGTAAAATGGGAAAAAATATAATTCACATACTCAACTGTCAAATGAGTAATATTTCGCTTGATTGTACCTGTATAAAGCATGGAGGTTAATATGAAAATTGTCTTTGGGAATGAGAGAAATATTTTATTCTAGGTAAACAGGAATAATTTGCTTGCAATCCCACCTGGGGAGTTTGGCTTAAACAGTCCTTACATGTTGCATTCAATTGAAAACTAATTTTCAAAACTATGTGATTAAACGCTGATCTAAGAAAATCGCTCTCTCTCTCTCTGCCGTATCACTAGAGAGTGCTTTCTTAGACTTGGTTTCAATCAGATAGATTCTCATTAGGGCGTATCCAAATATTCATACTGTGCCGGAGCTTGGGATACTTGTTGTCGGTCCATCAAGTTCAAATCCTTTAGATAATATTACAGATACGTTTCTCAGTACCTTGCTTTGATTGGAAAATTAACGTCGAATTTAATGTTTAATGTCACATTTTAGAGCTGAAAGCACTACTTCCCATGACAGGCATCCTCGTTGGATTAATGGGCTCATATAGGCATGTAAATAGCAGAGGTCAGTTACATCAACGCTCAGAAAGTATCCAGAATCAGGCAGCTGAAAATCTCAGTTCCCGAACAGTTTTTCATAAAGTACAAGCAACCACCACCTACCAGAGTAAGTCCGTTCGTTCTGTGAGCCACATATCTTGTTGGAACCGAACTGGATGTAGTCGTAGATACAGTTAAAACTGTTTTCTAGTTCACACTCACACGTATAAAAATTTACGTATCGAATTGAAGAATTTGGCTGTATCGTGTAGGTGCATTCCATGTTGTTACCATATCTTGTAGGGTAGCCAGGGGTTTTGATGAACCCCTCGTCGGTGTCAAATGCAATCTGCCCACAACCTGTGGATACGAAGATGAACACAATGTAATTGTTTTAGGGTGTCGACGGTACGTGGGGTCCTTTGGGGCAAACTGTTGACCGATTCTCTCTTGCAGAAAACTTTCTTGTGCTTTTTAATTATTATTTTCATTTCATACACACTTGAAATTGGAGTTAAACTCTGATGCGACATGGGTCTTTTTGTGGACAACGGCTTTTTATGGACAACATTGGACGGGAGAAGGACTCTTTCGGAATATTGCGGCTAGGCCGATGGTTTTGCATGGAGAAGGAGAACAAGACGAGTCGAAAGTCTGAAGATACAGTTGTTTTCAATATGCACCTCGAATCATCTGCAGTGTTTAACAATGACAAACTCCATTGCGGACTTCACTGGTGGTGACAGGAGACAAGATGTTACAGTCTAATTTGCTTTTACCGATGGCATTTGTATATACTCTTTTGTAGGAATACATTTTCATTCACATTCCCATCAAATCCTTAATGCAGTTGTGGCAATGAAAGTATATATATTGTCTATATCCAAACCACAACACATCCATCAAACTTTTTGGTTTCATGAAGTACAACTGCGGTGCAATTCTTTATCCATACAATTAAAACCATATTGCCGAATACTGAAGATCGAATCTGTCACCTACATCCATATAACCGGCAATGTAGTACAATTCTCAGGGAAGGCCACTGACAATGCTTGGCCCTAGATCTATACAGAAAGTATTATCTGCTCCTAAATCACCAACTTTCTTTAGGCTCGGAGGCATAAAAATGTGTTTTTGGTAAGTGATAAACTCGGTGTCACTTTTTCCAATTGCAAATTGAGACGCTATTCCAGACTATTTGTTTGAAAATCTATTTTATTAAGGATAATATATATTTACAGCTTTTACATATAATCGAAAGTTATTGTATACATTTTATTATTGAATAGTTAATCACTTAAACTAATTGCGAGGGTGTTTGTTAACTACCGGAAGATCCCTGCATCAATGCTACCTTAGTGGTACACGGGAGATAAAACTTTTTTCTGAATAAGGTTAAGTCATGGGACGTTTGTAGTAAACAAACCACTGCAACTTGACAATTCGTTTTGGGTGGATCTGCCAGCATGTACATGTAATATAGCCTGCTCGTGGGAAATATACATGTTCGCATACTATGTGATCTTACTATAGCAAAACCAAAATCAGGAGGAAATAAATTATTACGAGCGTGACGTCCAAGATTTTTAGCGTTACGTTTCTTAACTTGTGTCTAAATCCGCTGAACCCCTATGATCCTCATGGTGTTCACATGACCCTCAACAGCCTTTTTTTATTTAGTACTAATTCGGTTATATGAATTAGGACTATATATATATTGTTGGCTATTAAAAGCTCAAGAGAATAGGTAATCATTCGGAGAATCACGAACCATTAACAGAAATACAATAAAGATAATGTGCTTCTCAAGATCTGTGGCGTCACGTTTCATAACTTGTGCCTTATTCCGCTTATCCTGGGGCTAGGGGCCGTAAGCACCTGTTTACTTCAAAGATCCTCATGGTGACGATATGAACTGTCTCAACCAAAGTGTGACTGAGATTATTCTCCACATAAAAACTTAGCAACAAAAATCACACGGAGTAAGAATACTGATCAGCGATACGGATTTGATATTTTATGTCTTGGCGGCATCACTGAAAACTGTTGACGGCTTCTCTTTTGCAGAAAACTAGCCCATGTATACAATGATTGTTTTTCTTTGAATTTGGTGCTAATGTGGTCACTTGAATTAGATTTTTTTTATAATGGACGCGGAAATTCTTCAATGGACGACGAGTGAGTGTTGAATTTCGGACTAGACGCTTATATCCAGATCGACATTTTCAGCTTCTAGCATGTAAGACCCTCATCGGAAGGTTTTCATCACGGAAATGATACCTTTCGTCATGCTGAAATGTTGAACAGTTAACTTGAACAACCATACCTGTGCTTGGCTCGTATTGTGTAAAATACTTTCGGTATCACCGAGACAACCATCCTAAAATTGAAGGATCAAGCTAATTACTCGTCCAAGTGGAATGGCCAATAGTTGACCGCTTCTCTCTTGCAAGAAAACCACTTGTATTTTTATTATTTCTTAATTCATTATATTTGGAATCGGTGCTAGCAGGTAGTATGTCATTAAGTATGGCGCGGAAATTCTTTCGTGGAGGACGGCTGAATATTGAATATCGGATCTGAGGGCGGCAATCTGGAAGTCATTCAAGGCTACACTTAATCATTTCACAATATTCAGTAGGTCAGGTACTTCATGTATAAACATGCTGAATTTCGTGTTATCGCGGCCATCCTGAATATGGAGACCATGCTTGAATATATTAATGTGTACAATTATTTCGTGCTGATATATAGGGCAAATACTATAACCATGCCAAAGTTTCTTCTCAGATTTTAGTCAGCCAATCAAGTACTACAGATGTATCTCGTGTCATGTTTCTACATCAACGTACAGAACTCCACCAATTTCATGCAACATGTTGCTGTACTAATGGCATTTGCTACAGAGAGGGAAACTCACCCATTGACTGTCTTTCCTCTATAGGACTGTCATCGCTACTACGCGGCTGCAATTATAAAATGGCGTAAAGATAGATACATGTAATACGAATGTATGCAGCAGCTATTCTTATAGGTTGATTGTTTGCACTGTATATCATGCCTGTTCGACCGATAGCGCCATTGACAACTACTGCATGACTACGGTACACAGAAATGCAAACGCTTAAGCATACAGAATGTCTCCAGAAGTTACCATCTGTAAAGTGACAAACCTGTGTGGCGGAAAAAGGGGAGAGAGCAAAATGTCGGAAGCAAACGAAAAAAATCAAAAAAAAAATCTGGAGGTCTGTACATTTTAACCCTATCTGGCCTGAGCTTTTTGGGATCTCCTCCCCCCCCCCACCTAAATACTTTTCTTACCCTTCGAGCTAGGAGACGGAAACATACTACACTCTACCCCTTGATCAAGCTCTAACAGAAAATGCAAAAATCTAGGATAGCCGCTGTGATGACGTCACAAAGACATTTTTGGTAGATTTTTCGGTTAGATTTTTCATTTTTTTTATTTATGTAATTTCTCCACAAAAAAATGCATGATAAATTAGTAAATGTTATTCTGATGTGGAGTAAAACAGGTTTTACCCACTTTCCTACGTGTAAAAGCAGAAATTTTGAAGAAACTTGACGAAAGTTTAACTTTTCTGGCACCACACGTGGTTGCCATCCAGAAATAGCACAGATAGTTTTGGAGAGGTTGGGGTGGGGTAGGGTGGGGAGTGGGGTGGGGTGGTGTGGTAGAGTCAATTAATCGTCTACTTTGAAGCTTGTAAAAATCGATTAGGCAAATCTGCAATAATTTCATATTTTGCTGTGTGTAGGCCTATAACTAAGTGAACATTACAAAATGACAAACTTGGTCCATGATATTGATAACATATCACGCTTAAGAGAGCTTTGTAATTCATTGTACATACAACCACAGTTCTGTTATTTCCGGTACCGGTGCCCAATTACATAGGGAAACGGCATAATGCATTCGGGTCGACTGGCACAAAGGTCACTAATGGCGTGTACGGTATAAGCGACACAAGGACGGACCGTCTCTTGTTACTTTATACGGCATCAATGTCCCTTTTTTCTGCTTGAACACGAATGCATTATGACGTCTCCCTATGTTATTGAGACCCGGTGTGGAGGCTAAGAATGTCTCAATTCTATCTTCTAACCCAGCTAGGACACTTTTCTCCACAATGGGGACAATTTCTTTCTTTAGTTGCACTAGCAAAGGATATGAAAATGGACACGAAACAACATTACTGACGTTTTATATTAAGATAATTACAAAGTTATTTCAAGCGTGATATATTATCAGTATCACAGAGTAATGGTCGTCATTTTGTAGAGTTCAGTTTGTTATACAAGCTGTGAAAAGGAAAAATTATGTTGAGTTAACTGTTGATATTCGACAAGCTCGAAAGTAGACGACTAATTAAAATGGACAGACTCTAGCTTCTCCTTTGTCATATATAGAAAACTACATGTCTCACCCGTCCATCAGATGAACCGGACCAGAGTGCGATGATCAACACGGCGATTAAACCACAATACGTCATTCTGCTTAGGCCTAGTCTTCTATTTGGCGTCTCTGCACCGAACGTATCTATGACCGTGGAGAAACCTGCAGTGAAATCCTTCTATTTAAAGGAATATCCGTATTGACCGTTCAATCAGCGTAATGGATTATTGAGATTAGAGAGCAGGTGGATAATTAAAACTGCCGATATTTGCTGTTAGCTTTTAAGAATATGTGTGCTGTTTGAAAGCTGATAGGTAACCGATTCGTTTACGTAAGGTAAAAATATATTTGCAATTACGTTTAGTTGTTTTTACCGGTATGGAATTTATAGCTGATCAAGCAAAAATTGCTATTCAGAACATCAGTGATATAAGTGATATCTTATATTTCATGTAAACACCGATAGCTCCAAACTGAAAGATCACCTGTCGGGTGTGCCGCTTATTTATATTGATTAAAAAGTTCATTACCTGACGTGAGCTTTAAATCCGAGAACCAGAAGGCCGTCGTTGTCCGCGATGTCTCTGCGCTTACAATCGCAACTCACTGAGCTTTGTATTCAGGATAGAAATATCTGCCTTAGAACATTTGGTTCTGCGGGATAATTTTTTTCTTCGTGGCATGAAACGCACTTTGTAGCATACTGAAGTATGGTATACATGTACATACAAGGTTAAGATTGTAAAATTGTTCAATCGTGAACTTGACATAGCGGCCTTCATAGTGTAGCATTGTGCCAAATATTCATAATTCTATTCACACTTTGACCTCTGTGACCTTTGAAAATAGGTCAAGGTCAGTCCTGAGTAAACTTGACCTAGCACTCCCATATGACAGTTTTTGTGTCAACAATCAAGGCTCTAGCTCTATTTACTTTTTAGATCATGCGTTCACAAGTGTCTGTCACTGCTATTCACATTTTTTGACAGCTGTGACCTTCTGGAATATTCCAAGGTCAGTACGGAATGGCGGAGACAAAACAAGAAGAGCTACACCGTTAATTTGGACCAACTTTTATTAGATTTTTATAATCCGACATTGCTTCTACACTTATCAAGTTTCACTCAATTATATATTTTATAAGATTTTGAATCCGCTGAGAAATATTTAGTTAAAAAACATGCTAAACTGTAAATTAGGACCCCTTAAATAATTATACCAGTCCGTCCCTCTGATGGTGCACTTGTCTTAAAAAACATTAACGCAGAAATCGTTCAAATTTGTACGAAAAAATAAACTACATATTATTCTATCTTTCTGCGAAAACTTGGTTTCATAATATACATATGAACCCATTCTGTTAATTACTAGATTTAACAAAATGAGCTGTTCGGTTTGTTTTACCTGCTTTTTGTACGAATCATATGTATGATTTCGCAGAATGACAGAATAATTTGTAACCTATTTGTACGTACAATTTTAAGTGATTTCTATTTCGACTTTATAATGATGAATAAAGTCATTGACTAGATCTGACAAATCTGGATTTCTCCCCCTTAATCAAACTAATAATACAGAAAAAATATTCAACTTTGGGAGGAAGCATGACATCAATTAAGTATGAAGATATGTTTCACATCATCAACAATCAACGCCAAACTTGAAAAAATATTGAAGTCCAGCAATCTATGGCTTTTGCCTAGCCAATCCGAGCGCAGGCAGGCCGTTCGATGCCGGCAACCATAAATCACCATCCAATTGATTTTGACTGACGACCAAAATCGAGAAACAACATACACATGTATATACACATGTATATTGTAGATACATGTACGTTCTAAGGAAGATTGGGGGTAAGTAAAACCAGTGTTTTACTGTGTTCTGATGAGAGACCTGGAATTGAGATTTTCACTTGGTGTTGGAAATTGGACCCTCCCCCTGCCCCTTAATACCACCTCTCCTGCAGGAGTACTTCAAAATTTGTCCATCGCCAGTCCACCACGTCATCCACCACACTGACAGCGGACTTATTTCCGTTATAGCTGTTTTCAAGAGACGCTGCTCGTGATTGGCTAAACTGTCCCCATTCCCTTATGTGCAGTTGAGTGTGTCAACCAATCAGCGTAAGGCTCTCAATACATTAGAAACAGAAAGCACATGTCAAGCCGCTTGTTCCAAGTGCCACCAGCAGTTTCAAAAAGCATGATCTCATTCTGGCTGAGAAATCTACACTGTCGGCGTGGAGCTTTTAAACATATGTTAAACACGTTTCACACATCAACGTGTTTTATAAAGTGTCATTTCGCTAACGTATTTAGCTTCATTGTGTTTCATGGCTAAACACATGGAGCTATTTCCGTCTACATAGCTAAACAGGTTTAGATTACTACGTGTTTCAGTCCCGTTTGAAGACCTACAGTGCACAATTTTCAACAAGTTAAACGCCAGTGGATGTGATTTTAAACGTGTTGAATAAACCTCTGACGTGGAGCTGTTGAACACGACTAATGCTGACAAGCGGATGACGAATACATGTTTCAGCTAAACATGTCAAAATTGTCAGTCATATTCGCGGGCAAATTAACAGCGCCCTCTGTATATCGATATTCTGATTGGCTAATAAGTTTACGTGTTTTTTTTGTGAGCGTCTGCTTCTGCATTTGTTGGTGAAGCAAGGGGCGGGATCGTGGAACGATGGCTGGGACAAAGCCACCTCAGTTTACTACTTAGAATAAGTCAAGGTAAGTCAAGGTCAGCTGAATAACACAGGAAACGCAGATTTTACCCCCATTGATTCTTTGCTGTTGAATTTTCGGAAATTTCCCACTCGGTCAAAATGAAAATGGCCGGCGTACTATTTCGAATTAATGGCCGATGGTGATCTGGCAATATCAGAGAGAGTACGAAGCATCTGTCATTATAAAGTATGATAGAATCTGGCACTGAAATATAGAAATACATTGTTAAGAGTTTATTTAGTTTTCTATTGTTTCTGGTGCCTGATCCCGTTGGCCCAGGCCTGCATATGTATTACACATAATATTATTTTATTCTTCGCCGAGGTCGAGAACGATTAACTTCCCTGGATTAGAGTTCTTTTGTTGGCCGAGATGTCAACCTACAATTTGTCACCAGGGGCGCGATCAACATCCTCTTGTGGATGCAGCAGGTTGATGCCATGGAGGCTGAATTTTCACGTTTGCTGTGTAAATTTTGGAGATTGCCACAATCATGTTTGGTGATTATTATAAATTAGAGCAAACTGTTATCAGCTGTCCTCCTGAGATACGATGTGATCAATCAGAAGCACCTTTCTGCGTGTGGATTCATCTTTGAAAGTTGAAAGTTTCCAAGTCTCAGTTTACTACTTTTTTTAGAGAGTGATTTTTCGCTCGTTTGATATTAGCCCCAACTGGACCTAATGAATGACGATATGCTGATGAATTTTCACTAGCAGCGACTACCCTACCACATTCGTATGGTATTTAAAGGTTGGCGAATTTGCAAATCGAGCTAAATTAGCTCCTTCTACTTGTACTTGTAGCTTAAATAGCTCGTTGTAGTTTATACAGGTTAGGGAAAATACCTTGATCGAGGTATTATATCTTGATCGGGGTATAAAACCTCGATCGATTAATAGGCCTATACCTCGATTATAGGGCTATGTCAACTTCAGTTTTTATATATATATATGGAAAATGTGGACATCCACACATTCGCCAGACTGTATGAATCTTTCAATAGCATCTATGGCTTCATTGTTCCATGATTTTCACGGTAACGTATTGCTTCGTTTTATGAAACTAACCATTTAAATTAGCCACTTCAATATTTCAAAAATGAAACATGGCTTCAAATGACATATTCGGTGATATTTATTCTGTAAATGAAAATGGAATGTGGTGGCATACTTCCATGTAAAGGTCATGCGCAAATTGCAGGATCTGAGAGGCAATGCCTAGTTAATCAATCAAGTTTAACTGACAGACACATAGTCTAAACTGCTAGCATGTGCACATAAAAAAGCATACCTCTGCTCTTGGCATTATGACTGCCATCATGTGTGCGTATGCTAGGAGATTGTGCATTGCATCAGACAATTTAATCTAATTTATTCATCAGTCAGTGCATCTACATTCATGCAACTTGGATATGATTCTGAGATGGAAGTTTGCCATCACATGCCATTTTCATTTACATGATAAATTTCACAGAATATGTCATTTGAAGCCATGTTTCAGTTTTGAAATATTAGATTGGCTAATTTGAATGATTAGTCGCATAAAATGAAGCAATAAGTTGCAGTGAAAATCATGGAACAATGAAGCCATAGATGTTGTTAAAAGATCCATGCAGTCTGGGGACGTATGTGTGGATGTCCACATTTTCCATGAATATACAAAAACTGAAGTTGAAATTGCCCTATACGAGGTAATGGCCTATACCTCGATCAAGGTATAATACCCTGATAAAGGTATTTTCCCCAACCTGTTATAATTTGACACATAGATAATTTGCATAGATTGCGGAATGATCAATTTCCGCTACTTGTCGCAGGTCCCCACTTTCAGTACACTTAAACGATCATCGAAGAAGTTGTACAAAAATCTCTGATGTTCACTTGTGTGTTTTTCATATATTCCATTTCATAAATTTACTAATATGCACATAAAACATCGTTTTCGAATCTCTGTCTTCTTCTCAGCACATTTGTGAACGTCCATCAACCCACGCTTCCATTTTGGCAACATAGCCAGTTGTATCATAAATTAATCAAGCTCAATCATGTGATAATGAGAATATGTAAAATAATAACTGTCCCATAAGGTGGACATGAATGAACATGCAAACCCAACTTTCGGGCCGAGAATCACGAACTGAGCAATGGTTTGTGTGAGGAGATCAATTTGTCTAAACAGGATTATTTTCAATAATACATGTACAAGCCTGAACAACAGTTTCTCAGATGAAGTACTGACCATGCTGTTTTTCTCTACCTGTGTACCTTTTCTGATGTTAGCTATATCATCTGTTCCTGAGGCGAAATAAAAGTTTGATGAGGAACTCAAAAAAGAAGGAAGCCGAGACAAGCCATTACTAAAAAAGTTATTCCGAATTCTCCGTCAGGGATGGTTCGGTCAAGAATCTTTTTGAGATTTGTCCCCTCCTCCAGGATGCAGAATTTGTGAGTATAGGTCATAATTTGAATTATTAAGTTTTGATTATTCATTGCAGTGCTCGAAATGTCTATCTATTTGCCGGACATGTCCCACAGAAAACTGACTTGTCCGGCAATATTTTCCGGCGGTCGGACAATTGTCTGACAGTTTCAGCATAAGGCAGACTGAGAAACAAAGCGATTAGAAGAAAATAATTTTAGTATCTTCCACGATGTTTCACTGCGATCGAAAAATCACTTTACGTTTTCCCGTTGTAAAAATCCACTGTCATTGTTGTTTACGGCTGGGCTTTCCCGGTGACCTATTTAGCAGGATAAGATTAAAACATTTTTCATTTGACCGCAGCGGGTCACGTCAGTCGTCAAGAAACCCCGTTCTGCAGAGCCTAGCTCATCGACTCGCATCCACGCTAGCCTATAGTTCTCATGCTAGGCTACCATATTCTGGACGACTACTAGGAATGTGGTAAATCAAATCTGTCATTTTCTGTCTCACTGTCTAAAGATGGCGGGTTTGTTTAAATTTGGATTCACTTCTTCTGGGGGAAAAAAGGCACCTCGAAGATGGAAATCAGAGCGAAACAGTTCCTCAGAAAGTACCAAAAGATAGTCCGTCGACATCAGCTGGTGTTATGCGCAACAAAGGCTGAATGGTGCGTTCATCGGTCCTGATTAGACTACAAGGAGGACTCGCGGACGATGTTCTGTACAACTATACTACGACTGGATCAATTAGATTGGATGTTCCATACACGATTATGTTAACTTACACCGGCATACCAGGTTGGATTTGTTTCTCCAATGATTATTAATTTGATAATAATGTTATAAATTTGGGATAAAGTTAAAACAAAATCAGAATTATTTAATGGTTTAATTCTGGAATTTATTTACATAATATAATCTGAATGAAAATTGAAAAGATCCAGATGAAAAAAAAAATGTCCTGCTTAAAATCAGTATGTCCTGTAAATTTTTTGCCTAACAGGACAAATGTCATGTTGGTGATTTTCAATATTTCAAGCCCTGCACTCACATCTTTACTGGATGATTATAACTCATGCTGATAGTTAGTTCATTTGCAGATTGTTTTTAGTAAGGATTATTACAAATGCAACTAAGCTGGGTTTTTTGATAATTGGATGATGACAATTGCAAACTAATCTTGTCCGAACAATAGTCCCGATCTTTAATGACATTTTCATACATGTAGTCCTTTTATACACAATAGCGTTTGGAACTTGAGTGTTGGAGTCCTGATGATTCACTCTACTAAATTCCTTGAAATTATTTAGGCAAATTTGCCAACATAGCTGAAATTGATTAGGTTTAGTTAATAGGCCAGCATTTTAGAGGAGTTCATTTCGACCAAGAGACATATTTCGGAATTTTGGCAGTTCCATCACCTGTCTGTTATTTTATATTTTATGGTTGATCAACCGATATTAGTGAGTAATGCAGTTGCATTGTAATTGAATTTATTATATCTGTATTATCACAGCTGGGTGATATTGCAACTGCATTTCTCTTTTATTTATTTTTAAGTTTTCTTATCTTCTGTTTTCTCTATATAAATACATAAACATTTTATGTTTCCTTTCCCCTTGTTTTGCATTTTATAAAACTAGTACTGTGTTCCATTCTCAGTCTAGATTTTCTGTCTAAATTACAACATGTACATCATTTTATTTTTGAAAAATAAATATTTTATTTATTTGACATTATTCTCTGGTTTGTATTTCTGATTTCAAAAATACCTTTTGGAATTACTTTTATTCATTTATCAAACGATATGCATCATGGGAGGTCTGTTTCATTCCGGACTCGTCCGGAATTCGAGTTTAATGTGCTGACCGGCCATTTAGGTCTTGGAATGTGGCGTCTCATGTTCAAATGTAAGCAGTGTTTTGATCTATAATGTCTCCCGTAAAACAATCTTGTTTTACACCCTCACTAAAATGATGCAATGCACTGGCCATTTAACTGACATTGGGTGTGCAAGCTACAATGAGGTCAAAACCATTTGAATCAAAAGTATCATGTAGCTCCAAAAACTATGTACCTACCCCAATCCTCATCTCCATATTTATACGCCCACCCAAAAGGCGGACGTATTATGTGATCATGGCGCTTTCCGTCCGTCTGTCCGTCCCGTGTGTCCAGTCTATATCTGGGAAAGTTTTCTATCCACAGTACCAATTTTTGGTGAGTGAATTACCCTGAGGGGAAAAGATGTCGCATACCAAATGAAGGTCAAGGTCAGAGGTCAAAGGTCACTGGCCTAAAAACCAAAAATCCACTCAACCGTTCATGTCCGTTCTAGACCTGTGACTGTTTTCTATCCATTTTTGTGAGTGGATACACTAGGTCAAAATGATGTGTCGTGTACTGAAATTGAGGTCGGATCATAGGTCAAAGGTCACTGTGGCCTAAGAATCCAGAATTCATTGATCATTGACAATTTTCTATCTACAGTTCCAAGATTTGGTGAGTGGATACCCTAAGGGAGGCCGATGTGTCACGTACCAAATGTAGGTCAAGGTCAGGGGTCTACGGTCAAGCCTAAAAATCAGGAAATTATTGAAAATTGCTAATTTTTGTGAGTGGATTCAGTAGGGGGAAAATATGTTGCATACCAAAAATTAGGTCAAGGTCAAAGGTTACTGTGACCCCAAATTCAAGAAATCATTAAAAGTATATATTTTTTGTGTCAGTATATAGAGTAGGGGGACAGGATGTGTCGTATACCAAAATGTAGGTCAAGGTCAAAGATCAAGGTCACTGTGACCTAAGATCCTGAAATTCCTAAAAATCATGATTTAATGTCTGTAGATACATTAAGGGAAGACGATGGGACGTGTACCATCCATCCATTAATGTTTGCTGTCCGTGCGATATCCCCAGTTTCAAGGTATGGACTGGTACCAATCATTAGGTATACCTTACTCGAAGGGCAAAAAGGTACCCTATTCATTTTGAGGTCAAAAGGTCAAGTCAAAGTCCCCCAATACTGAATCCAGTTTAACTGACTATTGCTAGGTTGGGCTATTTAGAGTTGTCTGCCCTACATGTATATGGCATTTGTCCTGTGGAGTTCTCTCCTGTTTGATACATGTGATACAGCTACACTCAGTTTAACTGTTGTGAAATAAATACCATGCATTTATTATTTTAACTGGCATAGGGGACCTTTCTGAACTTCATATATTTTTATTAACTCAAGAACAAAAGTTCATCACTTTTTTCACATTTTCCTTCCTTCATGAACATTTTTCTCTATTTGGGAATCTATTTGAAGAAAAATTAATATTTTCTTGTGTTGGGCTATTGTCGATTCCATTGTGGGATATGTGAACTCTCGGCTCATGTTTCAAGGTCACCTAGTTACGAAGAGTTAAGCCCCTTTTAGTTTATCCATCAATATAAGATGTCATAAATGTTAAGTTCTCGTAAGCAGAAAATCTTGGGCCTTTCTCTGGATTGCTAGCTACCAGTTGGGACCAAGTCATTTAAACAACCTTCAAATTTGGACCGGTGTAATTTTGAATGTATGGGTGTATATTGAAGCCCATTGGGCTCTTGTTACCTATTGATGAAAAACATCAAACTACCCTCAAGTGTTCTACTTTTGTTTGGAATCCTACATGTTGTCTTTGTTATGATGCAGCCGAAGGTCTTATTGAGGAATGTCAAGATATCCAGTTAATCCCAATACATTGTTGTTTTTATTATTAAAATCAAATCAAATAGATGTATCGTGGACTTTTTAAAAATATCACACTCGAAGAAGCAGCATATCAGCAAATGCAGTTGATGTTGGTAATCTAAACGACAAAAACAAAAAAATCTGATAATTCACTTTGTTCAGTATAGTGCAAGAATAGAAATTATACCATTCTGTTGTTTTTTGGTTGATTTCTTGATATAAGCTTACTTCCTTCTGCAGATAATTTTGGAGTACCAGCTCTTGAAACAGGATAAAGCTATAGACCTGGAAGCCAATTATGCAGAACTGATGACCAAACTGGATGAGCTGTTGCTTGTTGGTCCAACCTCAGACGGAGAAGATGGAGTGAGTATGCACACTTTATGTGGAAATTCAGTACTTACTTCAAGCAATACCATCTATTTTTGCTACATGTACTTTGTATTTCATCACAGCTTAATAATCCCTGGTGAAACCGGCCATAATGAACTCGAGCGACAGGTTTTGTATTCTGGAGTATGATGAAACTACACAATTTTCTAAGGCACTTATAACGCTATGTGTTATTGCCTGTTTACTTGTTTTTTGTCCTTTGCCACGAAGTGGTGGGAGGACTTGGAGATGCTAGCCGTCCGTCCCACATCTTGTGAACACGATATCTTGAGAACAATTCGACCAATCGACTTCAAACTTTAGAAGGTGTTTCACATCAGTCAGACGGCCATTGGTATTGATTTTTCACTGACGTGCGTAATCCAAGATGGCTGCCATTGATCATATTGGATTTCATCCGTCCCACGTCTTGTGAACGCGATATCTTGAGAACAAATCAACCAATCGACTTCAAACTTGAGAAGGTGCTTCACATTAGTTAGATGGCCATTGGTATTGATTTTGACTGAGGTACGTAATCCAAGATGGCTGACATTAACCATCTTGGATTCCGTCTGTCCCGCATCTTGTGAACGCGATATCGTGAGAACAATTCGTCCCATTGACGTCAAACTTGAGAGGTGCTTCACATCAGCTAGATGGCCATTGGTATTGATTTTCATTATGTAATCCAAGATGGCTGCCATTGACCATTTTGGATTTCACTCACCCATATTGTACACATATGTGTTGTGAACATAATATTATCTTGATCCATTCCCCCCATCGATCTATACATCTCACCATCCGCAAACCCATATACGACTACAGACTAACATTCCAGTGTTACACTACCCATTACTGATTCCCAAACCTCCTCAAATTGTCTCAACAATTCCAGATAAACGTCTCTTTCCATATACACATATCCACTTTCCAAGTTATATTTAAGGAGATATCGGAAGCGTATATGCTGTACGCTCTCAAACAGGCTACTTGGCGGAGGACCTGCTAGCTACTCAGCTTGTAACATTGGACATATGGGTTGCGTGGGTTGTTGGGGATCTGTCTCCCCTTGTACATTTTCCTGGAACAGCCCTTAGAGGCATTAAGCATATATTTTACACATTCATCCATTTGTCTGATCTTTCTCCCTATTTGCTTAGTTGTCCCCCGCTAATTAGTAGGGGGGGGGTAACACCGGTATCCGTAATTCCGTAATTTCGTAGTTTCGTAGTTCCGTAAGATTTTCTTGTCCGGACAATAACTCGTGAACGATTTACCCGTTCATCTTCAAACTTGGGGTGTGCCTTGACATTGGCAAGAGGACGGTTGGGATTGTTTTTCAGCAATGTGCATAATCCAATATGGCCGCCGTCAGCCATTTTGGATTATAAGCAGTTGGATCTTAGATTTTCTTGTCCGGACAATAACTCGTGAACAATTTAACCGATCAACTTCAAACTTGGGGTATGCCTTGACATTGGTGAGAGGACGGTTGGGATTGTTTTTCAGCAATGTGCGTAATCTAATATGGCCGCCGTCAGCCATATTGGATTATAAGCAGTTGGATCTTGTCCGGACAATAACTCGAGAACGATTCAACCGATCTACTTCATATGTGGGAAGTGCCTTGACATTGTTGAGAGGAGGATTAGGATTGTTTTTCAAGGACGTGCTTAATCCAATATGGCCACCATCAGCCATACTGGATTTCATTGGATTTTAAGCAGTTTGATCTTGTCCGGACAATAGCTGGAGTACGATTCAACTGATCTACTTCAAACTTGGGGAGTCCATTGACCTTGGTGAGATCCCGGTTAGGATTGTGTTTCATGAACGAGCATAATCCAATTTGGCTGCCATCTACCAGCGGTATTGGATTATGTTGCATTTTAAGCAGTTGCATCTTCTCTGGACAACAACTCTAGAATAATTCAACTGATCGACTTCCAACTTGCAGTTTGGCTTGACATCGGTGAGAGGACAGTAGTCATTGCTTTTCAGTTACCTCTGTAATCCAAGATGGCCATCATCAGTCATCTTAGATTTTCAGCATTTAGATCTTGTCTGGACAATAACCCTAGAACAATTCAACCAATCTACTTCAAACTTGGGGAGTGCATGGGCATTGGTGAGAGGACAGTTGGTATTATGTTTTATGGATGTGCATAATCCAATATGGGTGCCATCCGCTGTATTAGATTATGTTAAGCTCATCAGCGATATCTCCATTTTCAAATCATACTCTTCATCAATGATATCAGATACCATCGACCAAAAAGATCGACCATAGAGGTCCATGGCCCCGCAGCAGCAGCGCCAGTTATGGTGGATGTAATCCACCATAACTGGTGCTGCTAGCGGGGGACATGGACCTCTATGGTCGATTTTTAAATTTGAAGCTATCCAAATATGAGTTGCAAATTGGCACAAAATTGACACACCCTCTTATTTTCTTATGTTATTCAAGGAAACAGACCTTGCGGATCTGGAAGTTAAAGCCTGGTTGAAGTTTTAAGAAGAATTAAAGACCATATCAGAAGTGCGAATTGAGCCCTTCCCGAGTGTTATATTTTCAAGAGTTATGGCCCTTCGTTCTTGAAATCTTTGTGAACTGTGACTTGTCCGGGCTGGATTTCAGTTAATATTGACAAGTATGAAATTTGCATGATATGTGGTCAGTGTCCCATAGTTGTGCAGCGTAAAGTTTATCCGTGTTTCGCTTAGATTTTCAAGAGTTATGGCCCTTTGTTCCTGAAATCTCCGTGAATTGGGACTTATCCGGGCTGGATCTCGGTTAATATTATATGGACAAGTATGAAATTTGCATGTTATGTGGTTAATGCCCCATAGTTGTGCAGCGTGAAGTTTCTCTGCGTATCGGTTATATTTTCAAGAGTTATGGCCCTTTGTTCCTCAAACCTCAAATATATATATATTTGTCCAGACTGGATTGATACTTGGGATATACATTATACAACTGAATCAAGGTGAAGAAAGTGACTTAAGCAGAGTTGTGATATTTTTGCGAATTAGGCCTTGATTTACCAATTAAAATCATTCTATTTCCAATTAACCGATTTGGGGAAAGTGGCTACATATATCTGTTATTCTACATTCCAAAGCAGACCAGTGTAACTGCATGTATAGTCTCAGGATTTGTGATGAATTCAATTGACGACGTAATAAACATTATTGTCACCATACAGTAGTTGTGCATGTGTTGGACTTTTTCAACCTGATTCACATTTTCCTGAGCTCAGTTGTTCCCCTTCATCATGTATATCAGAAGCATTTTAAACAACCTGTTGTGGATATATATTAAATACACCATTTTGGCTATTTTTAAGGCTGGTTTTCACCAACTTTCTTGTGAGCGCAAATACATGTATAGTCTCCGGATTTATAATGAATTCAATTGACGATTTAATTGTCACCGTACAGTAGTTGTGGGTGTTAAGGGCTTTTTCGACCTGATGGCATGATTCTGAGTTGTTCCCCCTGATTATGTATATTAAAAGCAGTTTAAACGACCTGTTGAGAAGATATTAATGAGCCAGTTTGACTATTTTTAAGGATAGTTTTGACAACTGTGGCAGTGCTGTCAACCTTGTGGCCTAATGACTATTTTCCTTAATAAATTTATGGATTGTTTTATTTCAGTTTGTTGTTGGCTTCTGATTTCTCCACCAAAGTAGATTCAGCAGTTAGTTGTGTGCCTTGGCACCAAGAGGGGGATGCATGGTGTGTCCATGGAGACAAAGAATATGAAGTCGAAGAACATAACATCCAGAGCAAATTTATATTTTTAGCATATTGCCATTGCTAAACATGTTCAGAAGCTAAACGCTTGAGCTACGCGCGTGCTTGTCAACATTTTTTCACACATCCAATGGCTAAACATGTTCTCCCAATGTAATTTTTAGAATTTAAACGTGTTTAGCAGAGCACTATGGCTGAACATATTTAGTAGGAAACTATCGATAAACATGTTTAAACCCTAAGCACCAAATCACTAAACCACATGTTTAGCGGGATGACGTGTGGAAAAAGTGTTGACAGGTATGCGCGTAGATTATGTGTTTAGATCCTTCACGCATGTTTAACAGTGCATGATCATGCTGTATATGAAACAGTATACGGCGAATTACTTAAATTTTCTTTGTATAAAATATTGTTCTGTATGCTGTAACTTATATTCTGCAATAGAGTAAAATAAAGCGAAAATTTATGCCAGTTTTGCAGCACACGTGTTAAATGTACTGTATTTTATTTTCATGCCATAAATATTGTATTTTAAAAAATATATGCAGCAACTTACTGTATACAATGTAATACAGTAAACTACTGCTTGTATCACAGTCTTATACTGTAATTATGTCTTGCAGTAAGTTACTGTGAAAGGCAGTAACTTGCTGCACTTTTACAGTAACAAATTACATATAGCAGAAATATTGCTGAACGCTACATTATATGGTGTTCTATTTGTGCCAAGTTTCCGTCGCCTTTTCAAAAGGCGACGTCGCCTTTTGAAAACGCGACGTCGCCTTTTAAAAAACACGACGTCGCGTTTCTTTCCTATCTTTTAACATTGCCAAACAAGACGTGGGTGAAACACGACGTCGCCTTTTGAAAACGCGACGTCGAGTTCCGTTGTGTCGAGTTTTACAATGCAAAAACATAGGAAAGAAACGCGACGTCGCGTTTTAAAAGGCGACGTCGTGTTTTCCAAAAGGCGACGTCGTGTTTTAAAAACGCGACGTCGCGTTTCGAAACACGACGTCGCGTTTCAAAAGGCGACGTCGCGTTTTTAAAAGGCGACGGAAACTTGGCACAAATAGAACACCATAACATTAAACCTCAATTCTCTCTCTCCGCTCTACATATTAACACAGTACCTTCGAAGACCAACATGCCCCGTATGACAATGTTAAAATCAACACAGCGCCACCTATCCACACAAGGAAAATGGTGGTCACGGTCAAGCCACCCCGGGCCGACGAAGACAATACAAAGCAAAACTCCACCTAGGGAGCACCAGGAAAGGTTAATTCGAACAAACAAAAAGATAGTAACAGTTGAAAACAGTTTTACAAAGAGCCCGCACTATATATGAACATAGCCTATAGTATTGGACCCTTCTACGGAATATCTTGATTTAACAGAGAGTACTAGTCTATATATGGACACAAATCAAGACCCAAAAGCCCCGTATGACACTGTCATATCCATATCTTATTGATGGCGAAGTGTACGCATATGCAACGTCAAGGTCAACTCAATCGGGCTGGCCATGACAAAAAAACCCAAAACAAATCCCACCTAGGGACCTCCAGGAAAGATTAATTCGAACAAACAAAAACAACAGTTGTAAACAGTTTTACAAAGAGCCCGCGCTATATATAAACACAGTGCATTCGAAGACCCAAAGCTCCGTATGACAAGGTTATATTCAATGCATCGCCTTCTATCTGCACTAGGAAAATGATGATCTCGGTCAACCCAGCCGAGCTGACTAAGACAAAGGGTTGTAAGTTTCAGCACCCTAGCTATAAGGATAGCAAAAAATGGGCGTCACTTTCCGGTCGAGTGTGAGAAGATCGTTTGAGATCGCGGTTGGTTTAGTTTTAGTCTTGATCTTCTTGTTTGTATCTCTGGTTTAGTGTGGAGGATGGGTGCATTTTTTATATGCAATTTTTGAGCAGGTGTTTCGTTGACATTTGGAATGAGAGCTTTAAATAGAGAGTTATGTTGTTCATCGCTATATAGCTGAAATAATACTGAACGCGAGGTTACATTTAATTCTCTCTCTCTCTCTCTCTCTCTCTCTCTCTCTCCCTGTATGCGTGCGTATACACTTTGAGATAGCTACGCGCTATATGACTCGATTATCATCAAGCTGAACTGTCAAGCTACATGTAGATAGTGTTAATGGGATTAAAACAACTCAATAGACAAATAAACACTGATGACCGATATAGGCTTTCCGGGTATATACTGGAACCGAAAAAAATGCTAGAGTCAGTTCCGACATCCAGTAGACAGCCGTCACCCATGAGTACTTCTCGCGTTCATTATCGAAAGATTTCATTTCATAACGCAATACTATGTAAAACACCACTCATGAAGTAGGCATACACTCAAATATGAAGTACACACGCTTTCCTGCAGCATAGAAGCTGTCAAACAGTTTCAATTGACCAATATGATGTATCATCACATCTGCATCAACGATCAGTATTCTTAATACAGATGATTGTCGATGACGTTATTTATAGTATAGAGTTCAATAAGATCTTGATGACGAAGAATAGTAAAGAATGTTAGTAAATTCCTGCTGATTTTTTGGGGGATACCAGTGGATACTTACTATTGTTCCGTTTATATACTAGCAAAATCCATACTATATGCTATTATAACTTATGAACCGTTATATGAATGTTTTGCCTGAAAGTCAGCAATGATTTTCTCGATTCTTTTGTGCATGAAGCTCTACACTATTTTCTTTCTTTTCTTCATTCTATAATATACATGCTGTAATCCTATTTGTCCTGGGCGATTTGAGATATACCGCAGCCGGGGGGGGGGGGGAGCCGAAAAGTGTCCCTTATATATTTTCGCTAACCCTAAGGTTAGAGGACTGCAACTTACCCTACTAGATCTTTTGGCCAAGCTCCACTAGAAAATGTCTAAAAAAATCCAAGATGGCCGTGATGATGACATCACAGTGACGTAATTTTCATAAACGGCATTTTTGGACGAATTTCCGGTCAGAATTTTTTTTATTTATTTGTATTCTTCGCAAAAACTGCATTATAAATTAGTAAATAATTATCTGATATGAAATAAAACATGACCTCTGACGACGACACAGCTCATGAATCCCCAGTGTACTAGTTGTCACAGCGACACAGCTCAGCAATTACTAATATAGAAGCATGTTCATCATAGCTCTCTAGATTCGTATCTGGTCATGTTATCCAGGTTGCCACATGGACAGGTAAAATAAAAGCATACCTGAGATACAACACATATCACGAATCGTTAGATTCTTGTTATGTGCTTTAGAATAGGTTAACCAGAGGACTATACTGTGAAGTCATGTGGCTCTGTCAGTATGTCGGCACCTCTTCTCACTTTTCTTATATGCGTTGTAATTTGACCCCACGACTTACGGTTTGCTACGTACACTCCAAGGTAACACTGGCACACTGTGAACAGGGCCGCGAACGGCATGAGCCCTGCTTGTTCAAGGGCTTTCGTCAGTCCCGCTTACCCTGCAGTCCCACAATCAATTATGTATGATATCCCTGTCTCTGCTTCTACGATATTCAGTGAATATTTTTAAAATTTCAAATGGGATGTCATTCTTGATACAATAAAGTGGTATCTCCAACAGTTTGTTTGCCATAGCACTAAAAAACAATAATAGACTCCCAGCTAAGGAGCCGCACAACAAAACTCACACAGGGAAGCTCCAGAAAAGATTAATTCGAACAACCAAACAAACAAATACAAATATAATAACAGTTGTAAACAGTTTTACAAAAATATGTCATATGCTCAGATTCACTGTCATGCCTCCAGGCGATTAAAAGTGAAACTTCGACTCATCCCACTATCTTGAGTCTTCTACAACTACATGACTGTAGATCATCCCACTATCTTGAGTCTTCTACAACTACATGACTGTAGATCATCCCACTATCTTGAGTCTTCTACAACTACATGACTGTAGATCATCCCACTATCTTGAGTCTTCTACAACTACATGACTGTAGATCATCCCACTATCTTGAGTCTTCTACAGACTGTAGATCATCCCACTATCTTGAGTCTTCTACAACTACATGACTGTAGATCATCCCACTATCTTGAGTCTTCTACAACTACATGACTGTAGACTGTAGATCATCCCACTATCTTGAGTCTTCTACAACTACATGACTGTAGATCATCCCACTATCTTGAGTCTTCTACACCTACATGACTGTAGATCATCCCACTATCTTGAGTCTTCTACAACTACATGACTGTAGATCATCCCACTATCTTGAGTCTTCTACAACTACATGACTGTAGATCATCCCACTATCTTGAGTATTCTACAACTACATGACTGTAGATTTGATCAGCCAGAAACCTTTCCACCGAACCATGATCAGGCGATGTAGAATCAGCCATACACGATTAACTCACGAATATTTACTTAAAAAAGAGCCAGTTCCAGGGTGTATTCCATGCCATGAAGATCTCACGGGGAAACATATTCTTATCGAATGCATAGATTTTAAGATTGGAAGAGGCGCTTTTTATCGAGCGACTACTTTGAAAGATCGTTCTAGTGAGGGAGGATCGCATCTTGGGTTATTTGAGAGAAATCGGTTTGTTTCAAAAGTTTTAATGTTTGAATTTTGTTTGAACGTCGCTATATAGCTGAAATATTGCTGAACGCGACATTAAACATGAATTCTCTCTCTCCGCTCTATATATTAACACAGTGCCTTCGAAGATTATGACAATGTTATAATCAACACAGCGCCATCTATCCACTCAAGGAAAATGGTGATCTATGCCAAGGTCGAGCCAGCCGAACTGATCAAGATAAAAAAAAACAAAGCAAAAGTCCAACCTAGGGAGCTCCAGGAAAGATTTATTCGAACAAGCAAGAAGATAATAACAGTTGAAAACAGTTTTACAAAGAGCCTGCGCTATATATCAACACAGTGCTTTTGAAAACCCAAAAGCCCAGTATGACAATGTTATATTCAATACAGCGCCCTCTATCTACACCAGGAAAATGGTGATCTAGATCATCCCAGCCGGGCTGACCAAGACAAACAAACGAAAACCACCGCGAGCAGCGAAAATCTGACGAATAAACTCAAAATTTCGCCATGTACAAATGCCAAAAACGTTCACGAAAAATACTACACAAGAAATCTAGAATAATACTAGCTTTAAACTCCAGAAATACTCAAAATAACTGCGACGAAATTGCAAGTGCAAATCACCCAGTCGAACTACATCCGGGTCCTTCCTTGAAACATGAAATGTTTCCTGACACGGCAGCCCCAGATGATGAGGTTGATCCTGTTGGAATCCCATAATGCGATTTCAGACCCTCTATCTGTACTTATGTGAGACATATCTTGAAATATGAAATGTTTCCGGACATAAAACTGTGGCGAAAACGAAGATTGGCGCTTTTTCCTACACAGTGACCTCCTGAACTTTTTGTACTCACCTCAAAATGAAGCGAAATGTTGCGAATCTAGACCAGTTAGCGACACAGCAGCTTCAGTTATTTGGTGTCAGCTTAGGTAACAATGTAGCTAAGATTCATAGCGTCTCCCTTCCCTCACCGCTATGCCGACCACAAATTCATTTCTCTGGTGGTAACTTGAACATCTCCATGGCGCACTTATTATTACCTTTGTGCCCTATTGGACCTTCATTAACTTGAGAAAATGGGCCGCTATGAATAACGAGAGATCCTGAAGGATCTTGGCGCCCACCATTGTCCGATAATTGTAAGCTAATGACTAGAGGATCTTTTTGTCCATTGTTACTGACAAGGAACGATTGATTTATAATTTTGTTTACAGAATTTTGAATCTGAGCGAAAAAGATCGAAAACGGAACAGTGAAAATCAGGAAGATGTAATCTTTCAGGAGTTCAAGATTTCTAGAAACTGTACTTATGTCGGTTGTTATAATACAAAAGAAATGAGTAAAGTTAGCCTGAAAGTGAATGTACATGTACAGAGGATCCCTCGTCTTCGTTCTTTGACACTATGGCATGGGTTATGGAACATACTTAAGATTTTATCATTAAGAATGAAGGCTAATTCTCTTCTGTTTACTGGGCTAGTTTGAGATATCTCTTTAAGATACCATCCTCGAAAATAGTAAGATGGTACAATACTTAATACTGAATGGATCTGGTCCGTGCAGTAATGTTGAAACTGCCTGAATCCTGATTATATTCCTTGGATGGAAACATGCAGTAGTTTGCAGTTGCCGAGTTGTGACAAGAGTGACGTTTCTTCATGTAGCCAACCCGCCAGCAGACCAAGGGGTGGAGCAGTTCAGTTGCTACTGCATGGACTAAACCGATTTAAAATTTGAAGAAATACATTTTAATTCAGAATTATTTCAGGTCCTTGATATGGAAGGTGAAGGTATGGATATTCTCCATAGTCAATATATAGAGTATACCCCACCGTTTGGTCTGCGAACTCTTATGATGCAACGTCAGAACTCGAGAATATCGTATTAGAAGCGCAACTTGGATTTTCGAATGGGACAAAAAAGGTATCTTGGACTACTAGACCCCATGTGGGACCTGCATATGAAATTTCAGAAAGATCCATGAAATATTTCTTGAGAATTCACGATAAAGTTTCAAGAGGAAGTTCAAGATGGCTGCCTTGTGGTCATATTGAATTTTCAATTCGGGCCGCAAAAAGGGTATCTTGCACAACTAGACCCAGAGGGGAACCTGTGTACCAAATTTGAGAAAGATGCATGCAGTACTTTCGGAGTAATCATGATAAAGTTGCATGGGAAAATCCAAAATGGCCGCCTGTTAGCCTATTGCATATTCAAATCGGCCAGAAAAGGTATCTTGCACAACTAGACAACAGGAACCTGAGTACCAAATTCAACAATGATCCCTGCAGTAGTTCTTGAGAAATATCAATAACAAAGTTTCATGGGGAAATCCAAGATGGCTGCTTGATGGAAATATTGGATTTGGGAATCATACCAGGAAAAGTATCTTTCAACTGGACCACAAGAGGAACCTGTGTATGAAATTTGAGAAAGATCTAGGCAGTAGTTCCTAAGAAATCATAACAAAACTTCATGGGGGAAGTCCAAGATGGCTGGCTGTGACTATAGTGGATTTTTTATTTGGATCGAACAAGGCGTTTCGCATATATCGAGACCCCAAGGGAACCTGCATACCAAATTCGAGAAAGATCCATGCAGTAGTTCTTGAGAAATGATGATGAAAATTCATAGGGAAATCCAAGATGGTTGCCTGGTGGCCATACTGGATTTGCAAATCTGGCCAAGAGGTATCTTGCACAACTAGACCCCCAGGGGAATGTGTACCAAATCTGAGAAAGATCCAGGAGGTAGTTCCTGAGCAATGACAATGTTTCATGGAGAAATCCAAGATGGCTGCCTGGTGGCCATATTGGATTTTTGAATCCACCAAAAAAGGGATCTTACAGAACTAGACCCGAAAGGGAACCTGTGTACCAAATTTGAGAAAGATCCATGCAGTAATTTCCGAGAAATAACGCCAAGTGTTTTATGGAGAAATCCAAAATGACTGCCTGGTGGCCATATTGGATTTGCGAATCTGACCAAGAAAGGTATCTTGCACAACTAGACCCCAAAGGGGAACGTGTGTACCAAATTTGAGGAACAGCCATGCAATAGTTCCTGAGAAATTGTGATAAGGTTTTATGGGAAATCGAAGATGGCCGCCTAGTGGCTATATTGGATTTGCTTATCTGACTAAAAAAGGAAACTTGCACAACAAGACCCGAAGGGGAACCTGTGTACCAAATTTGAGAACGATCCATAAAGTGCATGACATCTCTCGGTGGGTCATATTGCCAAATGGATTAAGGGCAGCAAAACCTGGCTGGAATGAAATTACTTTGAAATTAAGAGCAAGTGTCAAGACCAGTAGGTAGGGCATCCAAAGAAGTGGCCTTAGTTAAATTGGAAGCCTGGCCGTAATAAATGGAAAACTGAAGACAGTGATATAATTAACATAAATGTTTATTGGTTAGCAGTATTAAAAAGAACACTGCAGAGTTGACCAGCATTTCAACATGCACAGGCATACTTGTTCATTTTAATTTAGAAACAAATTTAAATAGATTAGCCAAAACTGTAGCTGAACAAAAAGAAAAGTTATAACTAGGATTTGTCTTCAAACAGCGAAGAACTTATGATATGGTTTCAGTGACAAGTGAATTTGCACCACATGGTATTACAATTGTGGTTTCTTTCTTAAACTTTAGCTTGTATGGAGAGGCTTGCAAACAATGATGGACAGTACATCAACTGCAATCCCGACAAAATAGATTCTTGTGAACATACAGGGAAAATAAAATTTACAGTGCAATACAGTTACGGTTAAGGAAAGGAAGCAACTTTTTCAATGTCACAGCAGAGAGTGTACGCTTAGAGGAGATCGATTTCTCTCATACTGTTATACATTTGCTCACATTGCAAATCTTTGTATATTTTGATCTGGGTCTGTCTGAGATTAGAACACCAACAGTGAGTGAGAGTCATGCATTGTCAAGATATAATGAGTTGCAGTATCATCTCTGCAGGGTGACGTCACAGAAAAGTAAGAATTTGTCCAGATATTAGTTTTAGGAGTAAATATATCTTGCTTCCCATATCAGAAGCACCAGCTGTGTCACTGATTCACGGCAGTCACTGCATTAGTTACAGCTGTTGCAGATTACCGGGTTGCTATACATTTATCTGACCACCCAGTGCTCATGCTGTCTGTGATGAAGTTGCCTCCCTTTTCTTACCCGGGACCATCGGAATTGGACTAAAGTAATGACCATAGGCTATAACATGAATCAATTTAGAAATGCCAAATTCCATAATGTGGTCATATACTTGGAAAATATCACAAATCAGAATATTATGATTATTATATTTTCTCATTGAATATTACTTATTAGCCAACTGGTTCATTCTTTAAACTCGTTCTGTACATCCAAATCTAAATAGGAACATAACACACCAAAGTTCCTCAATGGTGGTAACACTTAGTACACAGTGGTTTGGTACAGGGTTGACAAGACTTCAGAAGGGTTTCTGCAGCAGACCATCAATGGTGGTTCCGAGTCAATCGGAACTGAAATGGTATCTTGCACAGCTATAGACCCCAAGGAAGGGCGGTCTGTACCAAATTTGAGAAAGATCCATGCATTATTTCCTCAAAAATCAGAGCAACAATGTTTCATCTCGCAATCCAGGATAGCCGGCTGGTGGCCATATTGGATTTCTGAATCAGACCACACAAGTATCTTGTACAACTAGAATTCCAAAGGGGAACTTGTGTACCAAATGGAGAAGGATCCATGTAGTAGTTCTTGAAAAATCGCAATAACAATGTCTTATCAGGAAACTGAAGCTCTTATCGGTCATATTGGATTTGTGAATCAGACCACAAAAGGGATCTTGCGCAAGTTGACCTCAAGAGAAACCTGAGTACCAAATTTGAGAACGATCGATGCAGTAGTTACTGAAAAATGACCAGATTTCACTGGCAAAATCATAGTTGACACAGCATGAACACATTGTGGTGTATTCATTGGGGGGAACATGCATGCAAAGTTTCAGGTTAATCAGGGAAGCGGTTTCAGAGATGTTTATGCACGACGGACAGTCTGGCTATGACATGAGCCCATCGGGCCTTTGGCCCAGATGAGCTAAAAATGGGAACAGCTGAGTTGTTCGCAGTGGTGACAGTATAGAACTTTATGTATGAATGATGTTACACAAGTGAAATGAAAATGATCTTTTTCTGCGAAACATTACAAATTATGAAATAATGATTTTGTTTTGTCCATTGGAGAAAAATGAAAATGATTCAAGTTATAATAATGAAAAGTGATTACAATTCACCAAATGTCAACTGAGGTTAAGTACTGATCGAGGCATCGATTTGTGTTTATCACAATAACTGAAAAGGTTTGTATTTAAATTTGTAGAAAGCATTTGTTTCGGTCATCCAAGGCGTTCAGGGGTCTTCCATTTTGATGTGTTCCCTGTAATGAGAATGGATAACAAAATTAGAATGAGCTAAGGGAAGTAACTCATTATTGTCATAAAAAAGGCAATAGAGTTTTCTCCCTTGGTTTGTCATAGCTGTTTTGCTTTTATACAATGCAAACCTATACAATGTGTCGCTCTTGTAGCAACGTATTGTGACGTCATGACACAATCAGATATAATGATGGCATCATGACATAAAATAAAGGGCATTATGCTTCATGTAATGTTGTTGGCGTTACAATGGAAAATGTGATCTTGAAGTTGGACATGTACAAATATAAAATGTTAAATTGACAAGGGTGATCGTTTGCTCAATTTATGTCAGTATTTCAGGCCATCCAGTCAATGCGGTGTCTCCTGATTCGAGCGCTTACTAATGGGCAAAGGCAAATAACTCGTACAGGGACAGTTCGGAGACTTCGCTATTGTGTGGGCTGTTTTAGTGCATATGGCCTTGAAAATGCGTACAATAAATGATTGTAAAATGTTCTGCTTACATGGTTAGGATTCGAGACCCACATCTAGTGCCTTTAACCCGGGTCGTTCCTGTGAACCGTAATGTCGGGTATATGGACTGCAGCAAATCACTATCGACTGTGTACACGGTATCAGAGTCGAAAAACACAACTGAGGCTTCATTCCTGGAAAGACGAAACAATGTCCATAAGAAATACAGTGCATAAAAATAATTTTCTTCGAGGATCATGATGTTAAGACAATCAGACAAAAGTGAAGAGATATATCAATATATGCTGTAATGGTGAAGAAATAGTTCTGTTTAGATTTATTTGATTTTCTTTAATTGAATTTTAGCAAAATACAATAATTTTGCATTCAAAGTCAAAGGGTATAAGTGTGAAAATCTGTTGAATACAAACATTTCGAGAAATAAAATCAGGGGAATTAAAGAAAGCAATGATTTGGGTATCAAAAGTTGCATCACATGCACATAGGGTACCGAGCACCTGTAGCAAATTTCAAGGAAAACACTGATATGCATCACCGATTCCAGTTGTGTTCGCGAGTCTCAGATCAAAATCAAGCAGATTGATATGAATTCTGCCGTAAAATGTTACTTACATTTCAAAGGCACATGCATCGATTACGCCTTCAAAGTTCTCTTTTTCGGCGTCTTCCTTCAATGCAAAAAAAAACAAATCATTTGTTGTATGTAACGTCAGGCTTGACATAATAAATACCAAGGTGGGAAATGCACTTTGGGATCAGCATATTCTACAAGTGCCACTATGTATTTTGATTATGAAATTAGTAAATTTGTGCAATTTTTACCTGCGGCACGCAGGTCTACGGGAGGCTCGCGTTGTTGTTGTTCTTGTTGTTCTTGTTCTTCTTGTGACTTTTTGAAATGCGCATGCGCTAAGAGAGTGTGATCTCTGCCACACTTTTCTTTTCAACTTCCAATCTCACATGACAACACTGCATTCAAGCGCGTTTGAATTCATTTGCAACTATATTCGGTGGAATGAATTATTGCTTCGTTGATTTCCGTTCAGACTTCAATTCTCTTACGTCAGTCGCTTTAAAGCTGTCGGTCGTCACATCAGTCACTGTCTTCAGATATTACCATTTTCATTGAACAGTATGCAAATGTATACACAATTTAAGATCCTTGGATTTCTTATATACCAAAGAAGATGAGCCGCAACCTTGTCGGTGGTTCAGCTAATTTGCATACAGTCCCAGGCGACTGTCTTAGAAAGTAGAAAAATAAGTTCACTACTTCTAGTAATCATTTTATCTACCCAATCTAGATAAAACACAAATTGGCGAAGAAGCATAACAAGTAACGCATTATCATTATGATTAACATTGAATAATACTTGGTATCCAATTATAGATCATGCATCATAAAAACAAACGCAACAATTACGTTTCAGAAGTAAGCGGAACAACTCAGCAACTTTCACCGAATAAAGATGTTTAACTTTACCCCCAAGCAATTCGCATATATGGAAATATGTTTTGAAAGGAAGAATAATTTAACCCTCTGTGGGAATCGAAACAATGACCCTCCAATCCCTGGACTTGCACTTAATGTCTTAGCTATACCGACTCATTGATAATACTCAAAACTGACTTTATGCGCAAACGGTTTTATAATACATAAATGACTATGTACTATTTAATGAGTCCGACAACCCTATGCGCGAACAGTACATCATAGTTATATTGTGTACTTTCGGTTACAAGCATGAAATTTGGCACATAGCTATTTCGAATGACCCTCTTTCGGAACCAGTCCCTCTATCCTCATTCTCGCAAGCCAGGGCCTTGCTTCGCTGGTATTGATGTTCTCGTCCTCTTCCGCACTCATAATCCCTTTAGAATTGCATTAATCACTTCCGTAAAATCAATACTTATGTGTATCAGCAGACAACGGGCAGAAACATGTTGCATTTGACATCATTCTCTCAAGTCAGAGCCCATTTCTGCTAGAACTTACTAGTTCTACACTTCACAATTTACGTTACTTTGTCAATCAGTTTTACGAATGAAATTACGTCATATATTAGCAGATACTGACCATAAAAGCGATCTATTTGCCCTCGTTGTCAATGTCTTAGCTATACCGACTCATTGATAATACTCAAAACTGACTTTATGCGCAAACGGTTTTATAATACATAAATGACTATGTAGTACTTAATGAGTCCGACAACCCTATGCGCGAACAGTACATCATAGTTATATTGTGTACTTTCGGTTACAAGCATGAAATTTGGCACATAGCTATTTCGAATGATCCTCTTTCGGAACACAGTCCCTCTATCCTCATTCTCGCAAGCCAGGGCCTTGCTTCGCTGGTATTGATGTTCTCGTCCTCTTCCGCACCCATAATCCCTTTAGAATTGCATTAATCACTTCTGTAAAATCAATACTTATGTGTATCAGCAGACAATGGGCAGAAACATGTTGCATTTGACATCATTCTCTCAAGTCAGAGCCCATTTATGCTAGAACTTACTGGTTCTACACTTCACAATTTACGTTA
>JAVTVY010013507.1:0-50327 GCA_036873755.1 Hanleya hanleyi
AGGGAAAATGTGAGTTATCATCAGGGCACAATATCTGATTCTACTGCAGGATAAAATGCTGGTTTAACCAGCAGAGCAACCTTGCCTGACTTCCTGTTATTAGAGCTGCAGTCAACGGCTTCATTAAAGGAATAGAAAACATATGGTCAAAGTATATTCCATGCGGAAGAGTAATGCCCCCAACGGTGATTTTTTGCGATTTTTTCCAACTGAAATAAAAACTCTGAAAGACGCGAAAAAGGCTGCAAATCGACAGGACATAGTCGCCGCCATTGTTAAATTTAGGCTGAATTTGAGCCAATCAGAAAATTCGGATTATTTTGTGCGCTCTGCGCGTGACGTCACTTGGCTCCAAGATTCTCGCTGTTAAAACAGAATAACATGCCGGTATAGTTCAGATTCCCGCAGTGTCTGAAACGACCTGAGAGTATTTATGCAGGGATATTAATTAGAAGACAAGTTTGTGTGTTTGTACGAGTATTTCACAAATACCCTGTCAATATGTCACAATGCGTGGCGTTTAGGTGTTTTAACAGGGCTGACAGTGACAGTAGGCCGAACAATATTCCGATTGACGTCTCATTTCACCGATTTCCATTGCGTAAGCCCGACTTGCTGAAGCAGTGGGAACATAACATCAGTCGACAGGGCTTCAAACCGACGAAGAACTCAAGACTTTGTTCCGCGCACTTTTCACCAAATTGTTTTAAGGAAGATGCTTATGCAAAATATGGAATCCATCCCGAGGGAACGCAGAAAAGATTGCTGAAAGAAGACGCTGTGCCAACTGAGTTTGTGCATCGTCACGCTCACAAATCAAAACGAGTGTCAACAGTTGCCAGGTTGGAAAAGCGAGAACAGCAAAGAAAGATCGGGGAGGTATTGTGTTCAAGTTATTTATATTATTGGTGATCTAGGCCTATGGCTGTCCACAAAAAGAAACATATTTTCGTAATTGGGTGATTACCGCGGGTCCAGTTTTCAACATACATTTGAGTGGGTAGTTGTTGCTGTTTCTTAGGGTATGTGCGGGTACTTTCTGGATCAACTCTATTCGAGACGGCTGATCCTTATTCACCGATCACTGCGGGGAGTAACGAGGTGAATCTTAACAGGGGATTAGATAGCACATAATTTGGTAGACATTTCATCATAAACTGTGGTTCAAAAACCTTTAGTATGTCAAAACGGTCCCTATTCCCTAAACCATGCTTTAATTTCATGACTTTTATCTTTGATGTTTTTTTAATTATTGACAGTTTTCTGACATGGCTCTATTCAACTCAATGTTAAGTTTCACCGCGCTGCTTCATCAAGTGTGAGGATGTGTGCTCCCTCAAATTGGAGATGTGGCATGATTTCTACACCTTAGTTAACGTTTTGTTATGCATTGGTTGACTGGGTGATGGCAAACAAAAAGACATTAGGTACCGGTAGTGAAGGTGCGGGGGGGGGGGGGAGGCTTCACCTTATTCAAAATCTCAATATCACAGGTGTTGTGACTTATTATCAGTACTAAACAGCTAAATGCATATGTCCTCCTCAAACCACCAATTTTGTGTTGATATTTTTCTGCACGCAGCATGATGTTTCTTCCTAAATTTCAGTTACTGTCAGAGTCCTCCCAGAAGGAGATAACTGTGTGTCGGGAATCTACAAGCGATAGTAGCACTACAGCAGTTCCAAAACTGGTAAATTCATTTGGAACTGTTTATTCTTTAAACTGGGTATTTTCCAATAGATTACGATATTGAGATTTTATCCATATGTTTTAGGGGTTTGGGGGGGGGAGGGGTTACAGTGTAATATAACCATTTCTCATAGTAAGTTATCTCTAGCATAAAGGAATTTAAATTTTTACATCATTAATCTTTCGAAGATTATTCCATTTGTTAAATGAAGCAATAATCTTCAATAGTTTTACTGTCTGGAGCTTTCTGCCTGGAAATATAAAATTTGATTATATCGTTTTTGTTGTTTTGAAGATTGGCCCCTCTAGGGCCAAGAAGAGGAAAGCTGCTGCTGAAACGGTTACTAGGGCAATGGTCGAATTGGAACACGAGAGCACAGAGGGCACGGTGTTTACCGAACCAGAGTCACATGTACACCCCCAGACACCCACATCTGTATCAAGACAGCAGGTATCTCAACCTTCAGAACAATACAGCTCATCTCATTTTGGTCAATCTGCCAGCGAGATACCAAAATTTTCTAATTTTAGTTTCTGTTTAAGTAGGTTACATTTTTTTATCATACTCTTTTTGAGGCATGAGTAGTAAGTTTACTCAAAAACCATTTTTTTTTATCATTTTTCTGTCATAAACCACTGTTTATGCTGCCGTGAATCCCATTTCAAGCTCACAAATACTGGTATGTGTAGAGTCTCATTGTCTAATGAAGTTTTATAATTTTCTATTTCAGTCTGCTATTCCTCAGCTATCATCTCTGTATGGTACTCCGCGGCGAACAGGGAGAGATCACCCTTATGCAAATAGACCTCTGCGTTCTTGTGCCACTCAGACTACATGGAACAGCACTGTCGAGCAGGAAGTGTTCATTGATGAGTCAGAGTCAAGTTCTCCAATTCAGTCACCATCGCGCTCGAAGTTTGGTGGAGAGATAACAGATGAAGAACAACTCGCGGAATATTTGCCATCAACGGACAGCAGTGAATCAAGCAGTGCAGAGAAGTCTGGAACTTTCGACCCCTGTAAAATGAAAAAGTATATTGTGTTTGAGGAAAATCTGAAAGATCTTCACAAATTCTGTAAGGAATGTGGCAGTCCAGTCACAAAATCTTCCAAGTTCACGAGAGGTTCGATGGTCGGTTTCAAGATTTCCTGCCACAGTGGTCACTCATATGTCTGGCATTCCCAGCCTCTTGATAGGAAGCAGCCAATGGGCAATTTGCTCATTGCAGCTGCAATATTGACTAGTGGGAGCACCTATTCCAAAATAAGTGCTTTTGCTGACATGCTGAACCTCCTGTTGTTCTCGAAGACTGTGTATAATAAAGTACAAAAACAAAGCATTCTGCCAGTGATACAGGAATGTTGGGAGGAGGAAAGAAGAAAGGCTACAGAAGAAGTTAAGCTAATAGGATCTGTGGTGCTTGCGGGAGATGGGCGTTGTGACAGTCCTGGCCACACTGCCAAATATGGCTCTTACACTCTCATGCATACAGATGGGGATGGGAAATCTGGCACAAGAAAGATAGTTTCTATGAAGCTTGTACAGGTTTCAGAGGTAATTACTTTAGTAAATTTAGAAACTTCTTGTTTGGGGGAGTCATTGGTCAATGCAGATCGTGATCACTATCCAAGAGAATAGCAATTAACACAGCTCTTGTCTAAAATATACTATTGCATTAAAACTGAAATCCCTGAAAAGATGTTGGGAAGTGTTGTTTAGTTAATTGGGGGAGGGGGGGGGCATTCATTTTGATTCTGATCTGTAGGCACTTCTTGAATGCTTAATTTCTAATGTAGTGCTCACAAAACATACTGTGTTTTTTTTAAACAGGTCAAGAATTCTAACCATATGGAACCAGAAGGTCTGAAGAGATGCCTAAAGGAGGTCACTGACAGTGGATTGGAAGTTGGTGTTCTGGCAACTGATCGTCACAACATGGTCACCAGCATGATGAAGAAGGACTACAAACAGGTACATTTATACAATTTACAGGTCTCCATTTTCAATGAAAATCATGGCTTTTTATAGTGTTATTAAACATGTTAAACTGTGATAAAAAAATTCTGCTAGCTGTATTCAGGTTGAGTAAATACAGTGACATTGGCAGCTCAGTGTAGTGTCGTCTAAGCCTAACTCATCCTTCCTCTGTCCCCTTTTCTTTTGTTTTTAGGATAATGATCATTCTCGATCATCACCTGATCACTCTCCGAACATTTTCTCTTGGACTATTGGTCAGTCTCCTCCACATACCATGGTGACTGAAATTGCAATGGAGATTGAATTGAGTGTGTTACCACTGAAGAGTGAGAATATCAAAGTTTGACCACTAATATTCTATCACACTCTCCATTGCATTTCTAGTCTCAGATATGATGTTACTTGCCATTGTATTTCAAAAGATGATGCTATTTCATATATTTATATGGTATGCAAGATATTGTATTATTATCACTTGAAATGCAGATAAACCATCAATTTGACACCTGGCATCTTGCAAAAGGCATTGTGAAGAAGCTCACCGCCAAGGCCAAAAAGAAGGACTGTACCGACCTTGCTCCTTGGATACAGAGTATTTCAAATCATTTGTGGTGGGCATGTGCTACATGCGGAGAGGACAAACAAGTTCTGCGGTAGGTGATAGTGTGGATTTATAGGTGATACAGAAAAGAAAAATACCATTGAATCTACCTTTACTACATTTATTTACATTTGTTTTTAACAGTTTTGAATAATTTTGTCAACTTGAAGTCATGGGAGCATCTTATCCCAGGGTGCAAAAAGCATGAACTTATGCAGTATAGAGATATTTAGGGGGGCAATGCTGAGAGAGGGAGTTCACCTCCCCCACTCTCTAAAGCACTCCCAAACTTGACAACTTTTGTCTCTGCCCTGCCATTGAATTGACAGCACTTGATCACTTAATGTAGTGGAAATGTATTGCATGACAAGCACACCTAAACTAGTGGATTAGATTGTTGCAGATTATTCTTCAGAAATTAATAGGAACAGTGTGTACTTTGTGGATACTAAATATGGTTTACAAACACAAGTATCTTTCATCTTATGTCATGGTTGTCTGCTGGTTTTGAACCAGCAGTCTAGAATATACAATAATCAGATAGTGTGGGACCTCTTTGTGACCACTTCCAGTAGTTAGAGAACTAATTAATCTTAACTACAAATGTCCAAAGTCTCATTTCACTGTTTAGCATACATTTTAAGCCAGAACTGTATCTTAAGCCTCAGAGATCAAGCTGTCTTATGTGTTCAGGGTATCTATAATCAGCTAGAGTTATGTAATAATTTCTAAAGATGGCAGATTCCCATGATCACCCCCTGGGGTGTTGATCTGAACAAAATCTACTGTACACATATGTCACAGGTTGCTTTGTCTCAGCTGAGGTTGACTGGTTTGTCAAGTAGTGAGTTACAGCCAATATAAGTAGTTCATCCACAATCAATAGAAACTCGAGAATATGAGGACTTTACATAGATTTTTATCAGCATTTGTTATTTAGCTTACATAATATTTGTCACTGGTACATCTAATATAATCATTATGTAACTTTTGAGTGGACGTTTTTTGTGTATTGTGTGAGATACCGAATAAAAACAAGTTCTCATTTTAATTTCAGAGAAAAATGGCTCTCGGTGTTGCACCATGTGACCAACAACCACAAATGGTCCGGAAACAAAAAGTTCCACAAGTGTGCACATCCAACTCTCTCAACAGCTGACAAAAAAGCAACAAAATGGCTGAAACCCAAGTCTCCAGCTTTTGTTGCTTTGAAGAAAATTGTGACAAATACAAGGCTTCTCAATGCCATGAATCACCTAACAAAGTTCTGCCACACAGGCGAGCTGGAAATTTTCCACAGTATGTTGTTGAAATACTGTCAAAAGAGACAACACTTCCATTATGATGGTAACTAACATTTTGCATATATCATACCACCAAATGTTGTCTAGGCCATGTTTAAACATGGGATGTCCCATCTTACTATTTTTGGATATGGCTAACTTATAAGCCATAACTGATTAAGCAAATGACTGGATTCAGACTTCTCTCTAGATATATTGATTCAGCTCTACTTGGCTCACTGAAACAGTATCAATCCACAGTTGCCTGGCCTGTGGGATATTGAATGGTCGATGTCTACATATAATTTGTTCAATAAATTATGAAAAGTAATAAATATATATATATATTTTTTTATAGTGTATTTCTCTTTCATCTTTGGCTCAATTAGAGACATTCCCTATAATGTCAAGCCGAGTTACTACAGTCTTCAATTATGTACCATACCCTGTCCTCTATGACATAGAATAAAAGACAAGTTGGGAATAGAACCGCTCAACACGGTCATTTCAAAACATTCTCAACAAAAAACACGAAAGCCTACCTTTCCAAATGCCATTCGTTTTTTACATCCCAAGTGGACCAACCGTCGGAATATATACGCTTTGAATATCTGAACCTCCCCTTTAGGAGAGAAATTCATTCTTCGCGCCAAAACACGGCTTTTCAAGCTCTTAGCCAGCTCTCTGGCCAAAAACACTTCCGTCAGAATTTTAAGGACCGGGTTGTACAATAATATCGGCGACGATTGGTCAAAATTATCCCCTATCCCCGCCCACTGGATTATCTGCCCCTGACTTTAGGGGATAATTTCGACCAATCGTCGCTGATAATATTGTATAGCCCGGTTCTATAAAATTCCGACCGGAAGTGTTTTTGGCCGGAAGTTTGAAAAGCCATGTTTTGGCACGAAGAATGAATTTCTCTCCTCGAGGGAGGTTTCGATATTCAAAGCGTATATATTCCAAAGGTTGGTCCACTTGGGAAGTAATAAACGAATGGCATTTGGAAAGGTAGGCTTTAGGGGGTTTTTTTCTGAGAAGGTTTTTAAATGACCATGTTGAGTGGTTCTATTCCCAATTGTATTCTGTGTCAGAGGACAGGGTATGGTGGATAATTAAAAACTGTAGTAACTCAGCTAGCATGACATTATAAGGAATGACTTCAATTGAGCCAAAGATGAAAGAGAAATACACTTAAAAAAAATATTTAAAAAAAAAATCGAGTTAAAAATAAAAAATATTATTAATTTTCATGATTTATTGAAATAAAATTATACGTAGACATCGACCATCCAATATCCCACAGTCCAGGCAACTGTGTATCAATCAGACAACCCTTCTTCTCCCTTCTGTCCGTCATACTCGTGCCCTGTATATCATATTTATGTTCAAAGTGTACATAAGCATCGTTTGGATTCCATTTTTGTACAATGTAAAGTTTGAATGATTTCTGTATTCTCTTTGATAGCAATGTCCGCGAGGCTGATGCTCGCTGCCATCGACTGGAACAACACTAGAAGGGAGCAGAAGAAAGACAAGTCCGGAAAGCCTGCTACTTCTGTTGTTTACTCCAAGAGAAGGAAGATCTATGTCTTGAAAAACCGGTATGGGAAGGCCAAATCTGACCACATGGGAGCGATTATGAAGAGAATTTATGAGGTCCACCGGGATAAAGTGCAGTTGAGGGGATTTGACCGTCCAGCCGAACTACCTCGGAATGTGGCCAAGGTGCCGAAACCAGACAAGAGAGAACTTGAAGAAAAGTTCAAATCCAGATTCCAGTAATTCGCAAACATGTGAACTGGCCATGATAGCGGTGTTTAACTTTTACAAGTGATAGTACATCTTCGCTCCGTCAGTAGTGCATGGTTGACTTCTTGGCTGCCCCCACTCCGTTGTGCAGCTCGGCGGTCAGGGGACTGGAATGGGCCATTCTCCCACTCACACCAACGACCTAGCCCACCGGGGTGGGATATCGGCCCTTGGAGGGGTGTAGTTGTCAGTAGGAGATGGGAATGGAACCATCTCTGACAAACTGCATCCCTTCGGGGTCGGTATTGCGACCTGGAAGTCATCATGTGACACCGTTCTTGGAGGGGGGGGGGAGATAATCATTACTGATCAAACAAAATCCTGGCTGGGCAAAGTTAGGGTGCAGTAAAAAGATCTGGTCATATTTATTTTTCTGCATACCTAGAAGTAAGGATCAGTTGATTGAATGATGTAAATAAAGGAAGAGAAATATGGATTGCAGCACCAGCAAATAATTCCTGCTTCTACCAAGGCCCTCATTAATGTTATGCTTTAATTTAAACTTTTATTGCACTGTGTCATTCCTGCAAACTAGGGATATTGCTTGTGATTGGATGATTTTTTTTTTTACCCAAGAAAATTGCTCTGTGTGTACTGGACTTTAACCATGGTAACAGTGCTGTCTTTGAGAAAAGCTGGTGGGATGTGCCCTCCTCGGACATTTCCAGGACCATGATCCATAAGTCAAAGTGATTACCTGTGATTTCATACACTACACAGGTTAACATGGGAGAAGCTGTATTTTACTCTCCTCAAAGTCAAACAGAGATGAGTGGTAGTTTACAGGAGGGTGATCGCTCTCCTTGAAAATAGCCCAATGGGCTCCAATACCCCTCGGTTAGCAGTTATTGTCTTCACTCAACAATCCTGCATCGCATAAAATGCATTTTTAGAACATATGTAGGTTTGCAAAAATCTGATGCAGTTAGGTGGACTGGATTTCTCTCATCCTAGAAAACGTGATGTTAAATCTTAATTCTCTCTCTCTCATCTTAGAAATTCATCTTGAGCCAGGTCAGCATTTGCCAAGGCCTTAACTGATGGGAAACATTTTGTGCTGAGTTTATGGTAGAGCAGGAGCAAATTCTTAGCTCTAAATATACTCTTCTATATAAATATATCTCTTCAGCACACATCTGAACCATGGCCAGATGTATACATAGTTTCAGTTTTGAAAGCCTAGCTATATTTCTTCACGTTATATCATGATAAATAGTATTTGACCTAAAAAAAATACGTCAATGTCATTTTACTGGGATAGGCTTCTAATCAATCACCAGTTGCATATGTAATATGAATTTGAAGACTAGCTTTAGTCCTTCAAAAATTATAGCAAATATCAGAATTTGACCTTGATAAAATGTCAAGGTCAGTCATTTTCAATAGGCTTCTGACCCTTAACCAAATACATACATGGTATGAATTACAATGCCTGGCTATAATCCTTCTTGAGATACAGACGGACAGACAGACAGCGCTGACTACAATACCCTTTGGGCAAAATTTGCCCGAGGGATAAAAATGAACCACTGTTTTTAGTCTTGCTATGGAAAGCTTGTGACCGTTATCCAGGATGTCACATTTTGTGACATTTCCTTGGGAAACCTACAACTGCAGGTTACCCATCAACCAGGACCTGCTCATTGAACTATGTCCCCGGCCAAATGGCCAAAATATAGGGCAAATATAGGGATATAATGACCAAACTATAGGGATTTTACCATTCTATCTTTTTTAAATATGGATTGACGAGGACTTTTAATGTGCTGATATGCAAAAAGACCTGAGCTTCACCAGTCTGACTGGGGTGCGGCTTACTCGGGTTAGTTTTATACTATGCCTGTACTCATTACTGGGACAAGGTAGTAAAGAAGAAACAGTACAATTTAGTTTGGACACTTCCAACTCCGTCGCGTTATTTTGCAGGGTTCCCAGCCACTCGGGGAAATCAGGGAAAACAATTTTCCAGTCAGGAAAGAGAAATTTGAGAAAAATAGCCAACATCAGGGAAAACTCAGGGAAATTGAGTAGGAAAGAGAGGAGTCGCATGTGGCTGCCTATGTTGACACCAGGTATGCACATTTTCCTTCTCAACACCTCATTGAGGGCTTATCTAGCATAGCTTGAACTCTCATCAGGACAAATTCTTTCATAACTGCACGCAATGTGACTATGAATTCTGATCTACAACCGTCTCCTGGGGGGAATATTTCTCAGGATTTTGGGAAATTAATCGGGGGGAAAAATCAGGGAATTTTGTTTCCATGAAAAGCTGGGAACCCTGATTTTGGAAGATTTAAATAAGCCAACTATTTGTGTATATGTATCGCAATAAATACAAGGTCAGAGCTGCGTGAAAGAGCATGAATAATCCCGAATGATCGTGATAGTACGAAAAATATGGAAAATGACAGCTTTACATGTACTTGTAGCTTTGGCTAGAGAACTTGCCAAAATAGGTTGGATTTGTGATAAATGTATAAAAAAACCTTCAACATTCATGAATAGGGTGTATCCTGGAGGACATGTTTACTGATTAGATGGGTTTTCTTTGTTTGACGAGTGATTGATACCCTTCAATTTTTCAGACTTTTAAGAAGGGAAATACCTTTATTTCAAATGAAACGAACTCCTTTGTGTACTGTACAGATCTCTGCTTTATATCTATTTGTATATATACACACAATGTACATTTTCACGATATTATGGTAAACATAATAAAAAAAGTCTGCAAACATAATTGTTCAGTCCTCTTCACTTTCATCCTCTCCAGAATGATATCCTGTGTATTGTTCCTCTGGAGCCTTAGGGAATGCTTGCCGTATTGCATGGGTGGCACAAGCAGGTATGGTTCTCCTTCGTCCAGGTCCAAGTTTTCCATGGACCCACCATGTCAACTGTCTGTATGCAGCATAACGTAGACCACTGAAAATATCCACAGTACAACTTTTAATATTAAGAGTTGAATGACAACTCCACAGATGCTCCTCATCCGTCGTGAGCAATATATACCATGGAAAGTTCAAATAAATTATGGTTGGTTAATACATTTGTATTTACAGCGCTACAAGTATTGTCCATTGAGTGCATGGCAACAGTACGTTGTATCACTATCGGTCCCGTCAAACCATCTTCGAACACCAAGTCAATGTTGATGCTCTCGCTTGATCTTGCCTCGGTTTAGAAGCCTACCATTTCTTTTCAACATCAGCCTGACGAATGTTCAGGACCTAAATATCTTGGGCGAAAGCTAATGATTTGGCCCTTGACCCCAGTAATGAACAAGTATCAAATGGATGTTTTGACTGCAATGGGCAAGTGACAGATGCATAACATCTGAATGTTCGCGCCATGGTTTATGACAAATGTATCATCTGTAATATCGGGTAGCCCGAACTAAGGAAAGACGAAAAGCGATCTCTAAAACTTAAAACCTTGACCCAGGTATTTTCTTTAACCTAAGGCGGGATAAAATTAATTTCTTGTTTAGCATCATTTTTTGGAAAAAATCTGGGTAGGGAGGGCGGTTACTCTTATTCAAACAGAATTGCGAATTTTTGGTGCGATATTCTGGTGGCAGAATATGACACTTGGACTAAATGACATGCTATAGCCTACAAACACACTTCATGTATATTTCGTTCAAACTCTTGTTATTAAATTTGTTAATTAGGGTATGTTGTGATACAATAAATGAGGCTGAGCGATTCAGATCCATGATCAGGCTTTCGTAGAGTGGACAGTCCTATAAATTAGCCAATATAGTCCTATACACCTCGAGGGATGATGGTAAATTTTGAGTGGCCCTGAAAATGACTAGTTTATTGAACAGAAAAAATCGTTCGGCTTGTATCTGGATCTAGTTTCGTTAAATTTGAGTACATTTTATTTTATTGAGAATTCTACCTAAGTCGCTTGACTTGGTCTCAGAGAGACGACTCCAAAAATGACAAAAAAAATAATAAAAAATAAAATTTGGAGCAGGCAAATATTTTGGGGGAGGGCGGTGAGGCTAAACAGTAAGTTTTTTTTAACCAGCCTTAGGTAGAATTCTCAATAAAATAAAATGTACATTAAGTCGCTGGATTTCAGTCTCGGAGAGTCGACTCCAAAACTGAGCGGAAAAAATAAAATTTAGCACGGGCAAATATTTCAGGGTGGGTGGTGATGCTAAACAGGAAACATTTTTTTAACCAGACTAACAGTTTCATCGTCTTACCTGTTGTTGGGTGGATTGACAACCCAGTGATCTGCCCGAATGTTGTTCAAACCCACCAGAACATTTCTTAGCACCACTGGAGTGAGGCATAGTAATCGGAAGTCACCATTGTTAATGAGACACATATGGTTGTCTGAAAGTTGAAACAAAAGATGCACATCAAATTGAAGTAGTTAACAACAACCCACACAAAAAAACAGCTGTTATTTTCAGCCTTATCTCGCCCCAAGTGTGGAACAGTGGCCACATTGACACCAATCCAGTCTCGCTATTCGGCCCACTTCCTCTTCCTCGCTACTTCCTTCCTCATCGCTCTCGCTCTCTCCTGACGATGAACTGCCGTCAATGTCATCGTGTTGTCGCCGGGGCTCGAACTGATAGGCTTGTAAACCATTCCTGTTCTCCCTTACATCAGTAATGAACGATTCATCTGAACTGGAACTTTCTCCGCCACCTGATCTTTCACCTTCCACTTCTACTGTTCCACTTGGTCCGCCATTTTTCTTCGTCTTTTTTCCCCTCCACACAAAAGAGCGTAGGAGCCAGTTGACGTCACAACATTCGGCCGACTTCACCAAGATGGCGGCACGCATGAACTACAGCAATACGATATTTAATTGCGGATTTATCGGGTTGAAAAAAATCGCAAAAAATAATTGTTATGCTTTTTGGACACTGGGGACATTACTCTTCCGTATGGAATATGCTTTGACCATATGTTTTCTATTCCTTTAACCAAAAACACTTTTAGTTTATTTAATATTACTATATTTTCTTTGTTCAATTACTTTATGTCTTTGTATTTTCTCTTTATTGTATTTTCCCTTTATCAGGAATGCTCTGACACTGCTGTAACCGGTCCTAAATATTTGGATGCCACCTGGTACAGTTCTTTGGTTCTGTGGCTGTATAGTGTGTGAAGTCATCCAGGGATTGTAGTGATTACCACAGGAACGTCTGTGAGGTCAATAGACAGACCACTTGTAGAGATTAGTCATGTATAAAACTTCATAGAACATTACACCGACACCTCTCTGTATACTGAAATCACTTATTGGAATTACATAGCACGTTATCGGCTAATGCAGGCCAATTACTGGCAAAATGTCTTCGACTTTTGAGAATGAAAGACAAAAAACTGATTGTTCAGTGAGTGGATATAAGGCAAATCTATACAAATACTGAAAGTGATTATCGATCATATGTAAAAGCGCTCCCCTGCACCATTCTGTGAATAACAGTAAAATGACAAACTGCTATACTCAAATCAAATGATGTATTATGGATTATCATTTTCACAGCTGAGCTCCACATTGTGTGGGCTTAATTATATGGTTCCTGGGTAATACTGTGTAAAGTCATCCAGACGATTACCACAGGGACATGCGTGAGATATCTCTATAGGCCGCTTTTAAAGATTAGTCTTGTATTTTACTTAAAAGAACATAACTACGACACATTCCTATCAAAGGGTAATCGATTGGAATAAAGAAATCACTTATTATTATTGGTATAGCACGTCATCGACTAAAACAGGTCATTTGGTGACAAGATGTCTTCGGCTTATAATGAAAGATTGAAGAGTTGTAAAACTTGACTGATTCAAACTCATTATTCAGTGGAATACTGAAATCACTTATTCTTTTTGGCATAGCACATTATATTGTGATGGAGAACATTTGCTGACAAAACGTCTCCAGTTTTTAAGACTGAAAGTTGTAAACCCAGACACACTTATTCCCTGGATATCAGGAAAATGTGTTCAAATACAAATTCTGATACAGTCCAAGCCATGGGTCAGGATTTCCCAGATGGGGGATCGATTGATGAATATTCTCTATCGCCAAGTGATTACTATGTTGTTCTGTTCTGGTCACATCGCGCATCGCGATTCACAAACGCGACGGGCGAAGCAAACGTCTGTGGAGAGTCGCGGCGACGGGCGACGCGAACGTCAATGGCAAGTCGCGTTTGAAAATGTCCTTCAAACTTGACGCGCGACGGACGCAGATTCATTTTATTACGAATCTGAAAATACTCCTTTTTGGCTGTGTGTTAGTTTCATCCTCCTACCAGGCGAACATTAGCAAATTTATTTGTAGTTCGGTACTTTTCCGCAATTCCCCTATATAGATTCGACTGGAAGGAAAAGACGGTCTCATATGGAATGATATCCTTTCGTTTCTCATAAAACGAAGGCGGCATTAAATTATGCTTTCCATATATGGCCAGGGGTGTGTGTGAGCGGGGGAAGTCACTCTCCATTTCATTTTGAGGTGATAAATATAAACAATCATTATGACAGTAACTGGCGGTGAAATAATCGACGGGTGGTATATTCTGCTTTTTCCGTTAAGCCGTGGACTACGTCAAATTATGTAGTGCTATGATGCATAGCACCCCCCAAAACAGCCTCCACGTGGTTTGGGATGGTGGGCATTTCTTCCAGTATGAAAGCAACATTTAAAAAAAGTGTTCTATGAGAGAACTTAACCGTAAATACAAGGTTTTTATTCGATTCATCTACATACATCGAGATGCTGGTGATATTTAAAAGGTGAATGTTGAAGGGGTTTGATTTATAGTCTCCATGTACGGCTTCAGAGGAGAGAGCATTCCAGGTATACATCGCTCGACATCTGTACCTACCTTCAAGCGGAGTGTTCATTCGCCGCGGTCTATCCTAGAAACTTAACAGGACCCAAAATAATTTCGAAAACATGGCACTCTAGAAAACTGAAAACTATTGACAACTTCTCTCTCACACAGGAAACCATCTTATGTTATTTTAAATTGTCATGTTAGGTATAATTAGAATTGGAACTAGCTGTCGTATGAATCAATTTTGGAATTCTTTTGCGAACGACGGTTGAATACTGAATGGCAGATTTGTCGGATACGCTCTCATTTCACACGTTCTGGTTTCTTTGTAGTCTTTACATCACAACTATATACTGTCCCAAATGCAGACATCATGTTAACATCATGAGCGGCTCATAGAATGAATGGTGAAACGTGCAACCTAATAAACAATCTTTTAATAAAGGATGTCCTTGCACTGCTGTTACGGAATATACGCTTTTACAGGAGCATCAGATGTGATTGAGTCTCTCTAACAAAAGTACTAGACCACCCGTTTAATAAATTCTACCCTCCACCTAGTCGAGTACCTTGACCTACTATCGGCCTACGATTAACAGTAGGAAGGAGGCAAGTAGAGCTAGGCACGAGTTTCTTATGTGGCCCTCTGTCAGTGACGTAGCCCACCTTTAGTATGGGGTTCTAGTGACGGGTTCGAGTTTTGTTGAAGATAGAAATATGACCTTTTCTAGAGTCAATTTAACGCCGTTTAGATCGTATTTGAATAATTTCATTTTTTTTAGAGTTTAGGAAAAAAATCCAGCTCTCCATAGAGGAATATTTCTTCGCGGTACTGGTCGAGGTGTACGCTTTCGGTTCCTGGTGAGTTTAATCGTTTTACCTATGAATTATTCTAATAATTTCAATAATCTCGCAATCGATAGCTATCGAGTCCACGCTAAAGGACTGGTCTAAAAATCAGGAGCGCCCGAATCATAATATCACGCCATTCACGACCGTGGGTCAGGTTACTGGACTTTCGCGATTTCTGGGATTTCTTGGTGTTATCATTTGCTTAACCAGTTGCATAATTGCTCTTGAGATCGACATTCATTGCCCTTCATAAATATGGATGAGCAGACTAGACTATCAACATTCTCAATGAGAGCACATGCTTCATTTAGATTTTGTCTCGACTCCTACAGTCTGATTGACGTCTGACTAAGGATACCGTATGTGAGTTGGATTGCTCATACAGCTCTGTTCCTTGAACGTGTGAAGTGAAAATATATAAGACGCTTGTAAAAGAAAATGTTTTCTGTGTACAGAACTGTCACGTGTTAGGAGAACAATGAGAGTATTTAATCTGGACAGACTATTCATAGCAGCCACGCTGGAGTTATCGAGGGCATGTACACTGTCAGCAAAAATTTGTAACACTTATTGAACGCGTAAAAGCGTTCATCTCTCGCTAATTTTAGCGGTTGCTGGAATACGTTGAAATAATGTTGTGGAATTAATCAACTGGTCCATTTTGAATAATAATGAAAAATGCAGTGAAAAATTATAATGATAATGGTACCAAAAATTTCACAACGCTAAGTATCTCAACAATCGAAATATGGGTTGGACGGCACTGAACACTAAAGTTCATATTGACGTCCAAATCAGAACACCATATCGTGTTAAAGCTGAACATTGACGTTCATATCCGAACGCTAGGGAACAAAAATGATCATCATGTTTGAACAAATGTTCACAAATGAACGCATATTCTGTAGCATTTTTGGAACATGTACATGTAAAAGTGTTCAATTATGCGTAAAAGTGTTCAAAAGTACACACTTCAGAATGAGCACTAATTGTTCAGAGTTTCCAATATTCAGCATGGGCGATATTGTGGACAACCTATTTCGTTGTGTTTATTGGGGACGATCTTTTTGATGAGCCTGATAACACTTCAGTGACATATTTTAAGTAAATCTCTTTTCATACTAGTTGTCGTATTTGAACAGTTTCACCTGTTTGAAAGGTGTTACAAACTAGTGTTCATTTCAGTGTTCAGGATACGCACACTTTCATTGACAGTGTAGTTCATGATTACAAGCGTCTAGTCCGTCATTCATAATCCAGCCGTCGTCGATTAGAGAATATCCGCGTCCATAATCCAAAGACCTATGATGCCTGACGTTAATTTCACTATGAAAGGAATGCGTTGTGAAAAAATGACACTACTATCATAGGGTCTGCTGCAAAATAAATCCGGTTAAATGAAGTCGAGATCAGTTTTTGATTGATTTGAGGATGGGATTGTTATACCTTACTTCAGTTTACTCATAAAATTTATAATTTCATTGTCTGCACTTATAAAATGCCCGATTTTATTTCGTAAACTGACGTAAGGTATAACAGTGCATGTTCAAAGTTATTTATTATTCTATCATTTACTTCTCTCTAATCGTGTACTATGTCCAAGTTTCATATTATACTCCATCTATGTGGAAATTACCTCGAATACATGATGCTATGACCTGTATGGTATCTTAATCTGCTACCGGTCAGGTATATGTTAACCAAATAATATTTTATTTTATTTTATATGTATATACTTTTTTCACTTTATTCATTAAATACTTGCTGGTATTTTCGCTTTGTCGGGTGTTTTCTGACACTGCTGTATGCGGTCCTGTATATTAGGGTGCCAGCTGGTAAAATTATTTGGTTCTGATGGCTGTATACTGTGTGAAGTCATCCAGACGGTTTACTTGTGGTGATTATCACGGGGACCTGGACAGGGACAATAGACCACTTATTAGCCATGATTAGCCGTGTATATAAGTTAATGGAACATTACTCGGACACCTCTCTATCAAAGGGTAATCGATTGGAACACTGAAATCTCGTATTCTTATTGGTATAGCACATTATGGGGTAATGCCATTTGCGCACATTTCGCCATCCATAAGATGGCTTGGGAATTGTGTGTCTCCATTATCGCGGAGCGATATCTGGAACTTTACCGGATTCTGTTCGGCCTTCATCCGGCGGAGAGCAGACCCGAGAAATCTGATAAATTACAGGTTTTCATACCACTTCGGAAACAGATATTGCCTGGGCTTACAAAATATATAGGAATGAATAACTTTCGTATCATCTAAGAGGTGTGGTAGATCGGTAATTTTGAACAAGTAGGATATCACATAACTCGAAAATGGCGAGTTACGTTGGGGTTACGTCGGTAGACTTTAGCTGATTGGCTGACGACGTCACGTGGTATTGATTTCTGGAAATTCCCCCTGGCAGTTGCCGAAAGTAGGCTGAACATGGATACACACGATCCCAGGGTCAGTCTTACCGCGTATAGATGACCGAAATGGTTACAGGTTGAGGTAATGTAGGTCATTTCCTGACCAAATGTCTTCGGCTTTTGGGATGAAAGACAAAAGAGTTGTAAAACATGACTGATTCACACTCGTTATTCAGTGCATATCGGGTAAATCTGTTCAAATACTGAAAGTTATTATCAGTCATTTGTAAAACCGCGCCCCTGTATCATCGTGTGAATAATAGTAAACTGCTATACTCAAATCAAATGGTGAATTATGGATTATCATTCTTACAGCTGAGCTCCACAATGTGTGGGTTCACTTATATGGTTCCTGGGTATATTGTGTGTGAAGTCATCCGGACGGTTTGCGTTTAGTGATTATCACAGGGACCTAGACAGGGACAATAGCCCACTTGTAAAGATTAGTCATGTAAATAACTTGATAGAACATTACCCCGACACCTCTTTATCGAAGGGTATTCGATTGGAATACTGAAATAACTTATTGTTACTGGTATACTCTCTTAAATAATTAGATTGGAAATTCAATCTATCAGAATGGAATTAGTCACCATCTATTAGATATTTCATCTATTACGTTGAATATTTCTATCTAGTACATTGAATTTTCTGTCTACAACTGATTCATTTTATCGTTTTCAATCTATTGAATATTTTCAATCCAATAATAGATCGGTCATTAATTTGAATCTAATTATTTTAGAGGGTAGCACGTTATGGGCTAATGCAGATCATTTGCTGCCAAACCGATGAAAGACAAGACAGTTGACTCATTATTCAGCGTATATCAGGAAAATCTGTTCAAATATTAATTCTGCTCTGAGCATCAAATCCTATCGTCCAAGCTCTTGGTCAGGGTTTCCCAGATGGAGGTTCGACTGATGAACATTTTTAATCGCGAAGCAGCTTTCTTCTGATCCAATGAAGGCGGAATTAAAATCTTCACGTCTTTCCAAATATAGTGTGGGGTGTGTGTGTGAGGGGGGAGTCACTTTTCATTGCATAGTGAGATGAATAATATAGCAATCACTATAACAGTATTGACGGGTGGTATATTCCGGGCTAGTTATACTTGATCATTTTTTGCTAAACCCTGCACTATGCCACTGAGTCCAAGGTTTAACCGAACACCACTACGTATCCACGTGGTCCGCTCCACGTGGTCTAGGGATGGTAGGGGTTCTCTTTCAGTAACGAGCGATCGGCGAAAGCATTTCCCCACACAAAGGCTGTATTTTACTGAACATTACATGCCTCGATCTGTTTTCTGTTCTACAAGCATGGTAAACTATGGCTACCAAGGCGGTTAACAAATCAACGCTATTGGTGAATATGCATTACAGAGTGACATATACGCCCGCGTAGCCGGTTATGTCTCTGCTAGTATCTAATAAAGTATATACTAGCTCGGTTCCAAACTGTCTTGAAAATTTCACTAAAATATTATTGTTCAAAATAAGTTCATCAAATGTGTCTATTTAATCCTCGACCAATAAGCATAAGATTTCCTGATGAAAATTCGAAATCTTATTCTCTAAGTTCGAAGATTGATAGTCCAACAACTATGCAAGTCCATCTAGTTGAATGATACTATGAGAGTAAATTTGGCAACCATTCTCAAGAAACTCGACGGAGCAAAGTTGTAAAATTTTGGAGGATATCTTTTTTTTTCAAGCCCTGGACAGACCACTGGGCATTTATTTGCCATACGGCCACGCATTTACAATAATGTCTTGCCTACGTGGCCTGGGACAAACATCAAAGAAGGAGGATGTCATATTTTTGTCACAAGAGAAAACCCTCCAAACAAATGCCTAAAAAATACCAAAATAGGCCAGAGAGCACAGTTGATCAATCATAAATCCATTTGATGGAATTGACCATCGCAAGTGTACCAAGGCTGATATTTCAGTACGTAAGCGTCAAGAATAATATGACTTTGCAGCTTTTGCATTGAACAAAGCGCTTTATAACCGCCACATACACAAGGGAGTTTTCGCATGTATAAGTCACATCCTTTCATTAATATGTAGATTAGAATTAATAGCCGCGGGTTCCTCCAAGAGAGAAGCGATCAACATTTTCAGTGATGCCGGCAAGTCATCATGATGTTCCAAAAATAGCAAATACGTATCGCTGAGCAGTATTTTTATTCCATATGCTTTTCATTTAATGTCATTATCGAGAGAATGATGTATACATTCACGCTTTATTGTAACTGGTCATATGGAAACCTTGAGGTTCTAGAAGTAAATAGGTTCATACGGTCCCTAGCCCCGGGTAAAACGGAATTAGGCACAAGTTATGAAACGTTACGCCATAAATCTTGTACGCTACGCTCGCATTTTGCTATATGTATCGCCAAATTTGAGAAACTTTGAGTGGAGGCGCTTGGTGGTATGGTCCTGTTTCATACGTTTCTGCAATAAGGATATAGGAAATGTTACCAGGCGAGATATGTATACGCCATATGCAGGTGGGAATATTGCTGTCCAGAAAGGGATAGCTCGAGATGTCGAAATTGTAATCATCTCTTTTGTCGTAAAGTCGACGAGAGAGAAGGCCCGCTTCATTTTTATAGAGATGTAGGTCTAAATATGATGTGCCGTTAGGGCTATCTGTAGTTTCCTTCAAATCCAGTGAAGGTGGATATATACCGTTCACTGCGTCATTTATACTGCGATTAGCCACAGCAATTAAATCGTCTATATAACGTTTGGTGTTTGAGAAAGAGCGGGCTTTGAATTGATCTCAAAAAGGCAAACTTTCACACATGCACCAGCGGGGCTCGAACCGTTGCCGGTTCAGCGGTTTGAGACTAGCGATCACCAGCGAAGCGCCTCAGACCACATGGCCACCGACGGCCCCTCCTTGTACAGTTTTAGAGGTGATAAACTGCTTAACGAATTAGATCGAATTAACGAATTTTCCTACATCGTATCCATGCATCTATTGGCGAACACATAATACTGGAATACTAGATTGATGTGACCACATGAAGTGTTTCATCCATCCACATCCCTTTGGATCCAAGCCAATCCCCGTCCATATAATATAACCTATATACGATACAATCGCTCTGCTGTAGCTCTTTCGAGTAAGGGTGAAAGAGCTAAATATGCCGAGTTTCATCGAATTCTGATAATTCCATTACTATGGGATAAATTTCTGACTATATAAATAAGGCAATCGAGAATAATTGCCTGCTTTGGCTAGCTAGTTTTCTTCAACCATTCAGGGGCCCTCGGTGGCCGAGTGGTCTAAGGCGCTTCGCTGGTGACCGCTAGCCTCACACCGCTGAACCGGCACGGGTTCGAGCCCAGCTGCTCCATGTGTGAAAGTTTGTCAGTTACTTGCCGAAAGGGCGGTGGTTCTCTCCGGGCACTCCGGCTTCCTCCACCAACCAAACTGACGGTCACCATATAAGTGAAACAAACTTGAGTGTGACATTAAGCCAAATTCCCTCCCTCCCTTCAACCATTCAGGAGGTGGACGGGAGACATCTTCACATTTCGATTTATTTTCTACACTAAGGTTGCGTCAAAGTGTAGTGTTCGATTTGGATATGCGAGATGTAGTGTTCGATTTGGGTATACGAAGATGGGCGAATGGAGGGGATTTTCCGCTAACCAATATTCCTTGATTTACGGAATGTATTTTCAATCAAATTGTCCATGACTTGGTATATATAGTTACAACTTACCTTTCACACCGTAAAAAATATCTAGGATGTCCAGATTGAGCATTTCCACATCGGTGAACAAGTTTCTATCTCAGATGTTATTCAACAGAACGATCTACGCGGTCTATTTCTTGTATAACTCTGTTCGACCAGTAGACATGCGTATAACCAGTTAAAATGTGAATCGTAATTTTTGCTTGTGCATATCGGCGAAAGATCGTTTGGTTCAGCGTACTCGCAGCGACAATGCCTTCTGACTACATGGTGATTGTTTAGCGGTCGAAACTTCATTAGGAAATTGCTCTCACTATATGCCCGATTGGGATTATACGGATAGGATTTCAACCAGTAGAACAAAAGACATCCGGATAAATGGAAAAGAACACAGGGGATAAAATCTTCCATTCTATAAAACTTGTGTCAATAACATCGACTAACCGTGCAATTATTACACGATTTACCGCGGTTATGTGAAATGTACATGTGTCAAGTGCAGGTGTTCACTAGGAGATTCCATTTCACAAGTCGGATGAGGAAAGGGACGCCTGCTTTCATACAAGTAACAATCGAATATACAAACAAATAAATTACAAGAGGAAATTTCCTTCTCAAGTTTAACTGATGTTTCCATCGGGAAATTGATTGTCAAAGCGATACAAATAGGCATATATCCACGTAATTTCCCCAAAACTGACTCAGCTGACAAAATCACTCCCCATTTCAGAGACTACATGAACGCGTCCACTGACATTGGCACGATTCCAACCGAGACGGGAGCATCGTCCCAACATCAGTGGACGAGTTTTTTTCAAGATAGGGGAGACAGGTTGTCAAAGTTTTCAACCTTTCATTGTAATCTTTGTTGATAATCAATTTGAGTAGTGCATTAAAATAGAAATAATGTTATCATGGACGTGCTAAATGGTTATTTTACGCACGGTTAATGTGGGAAAGTTTATCGCCCTTGCCCTAATATTTATAAACTTTCCCACAGTAACCGTGCGTAAAATAACTTTTAGCACGCCTATGAAAACATTATTTCTTAAATCTAAATACATCTCAAGATGTACAGACAATACAACACTCCAAGATATCCGGATTTGAACGTTCTCTGTTTACAGGGATAAAAAAAATGATTTAAACTCAATCTAGATAGAATGTTCATGTACCGAACACACAGATCATTGCTCAACTACTGTAGGAATTTTTAATATCCCCTGTTCAATTGTCTTGCTGTTTGTTTCCTTGTCAGCGTTTGAAAACAGCCATTCCATTACTCCTCATCCACTTTGTATTCTTGAGTCGAATGAGGTTTACAATCAGACTATCTAAGCCTACTCCTAGTAATAGCGACTGTAATATGGATTTAACTGAAGTGACCTTGCGGCTAGAGATGAGACCATATCGAAGTTCGTTTAGTTTTAATACAAGAAGTACGATATAGCAGTCTGGCTTCAGTTTCTTTTGTGCCTGTCCATCCCAGGTAGCACATGCCTTCTTCACTTTCATTGGTGATACATTCTCGCTTCTCTAGAGGCACGCACCTAGACTGTGCCTCTGGCTGAAATAGAGCACCGAGCCTGTGTAACGTGCATTAGTCATGATTATACGTCACGCCTCTCGTACCGCGTGACCTACTGACCAATCAAAAGGCCAATATGTTATTACCACCTCACACACGACACAATTTTGGGATACCGGTACAGTATACAGTACTTGCTGAACAATCCTTGTTTCTGAGTGGAATTTTAGAATTGCTCTATATTGTGCAAATCCCTAGGTTACTGGTATTGCTTTGGTACAGTGAATTGGATAAAGCTAAATATAGACTGTTTTATCATGAGAGTTACAACATATGTCCTTTAACTATAATGAATAACACAATTGCTGTAAATTCGAAATTGCAATGGCTACCTGCTTTGATAACCTTGCAGAGTACAAACTGGGAAATAAAAAATGATCAAATATTTCAGCCATAAAAAGACAATATTTCGGCAAAATATTTCCTATCTTTTAGTTGTTTCAACCATCGATGATAGTTTTGTAGTTCTACCTGTGAACTCCAAACACTCACGGGTCAAAAGAATTATGTTGGTAAAGATTTGATGCAAGAGTAATAATACTTCTATTCACATAGCATGGTGTAGGTAACAGAGGGACCGTAAAACCCATTTAGATGTCCGCAGTTTCCCTCCTTGTTATGTGCCAACTTTTGTTTTACCACGTCCCGTACTTCAGTTGTGAAATGAAATTTAAAAAAAATGACATGAGAGGATATCGGATGGAATTGTTATACGTTACTTCAGTTTACTCATAAAATTGTAATTTCATTGTTTGCACATATAAAATTTTCAATTTTATTTCGTAAACTGACGTAAGGTATAACAATGCACGTTCAAAGTTCTTACATTTATTTATTATTCTATCATTGACTTCTTCCTAATCATATACCATATCCATGTTGCACATATACTCCAGCTATGTCGAAATTACCTCAGATAAACGATTGTTTAATCTTCTTGGTATGTTAATCTGCTTTCGGTCAAGGATAAGTTAACCAAAAAAAAATTCATTTTATTTTATATTGCCTGATTCACTATATTCATTAAATACTTGATGGTATTTTCCATTTATCAGGTGTGCTGTGAAACTGCTGTAAACTGTCCTGCCATGGATAGTAGAATGCCAGCTGGTACAATTATTTGGATCTGCATGGCTGTATACTGTGTGAAGTCATCCAGCCGGGACTTGAGTAAGGTCTCTCAATAGACCACTTGTAGAGATCAGCCATGTATAAAACTCTATAGAACATTACACCGACGCCCCCCTATCGAAGATTAATCGAATGGAATACTGAAACCACGTATTGGTATTGGTATAGCCAGTTATGGGCTAATGTAGGTCATTTGCTAACAAAATTGTTTCGGCTTTTGAGAATGAAAGACAAAAGAGTTGTAAAACTTGACTTATTCAAACTCATTATTCAGTGGATATCAAGGAAATCTATACAAATACTGGAAGTGAATTCCAGTCAGTTATAAAACCTCGCACCTGCACCAGCTTGTGACTAACAATAAAATAACAAACTGCTATACTCAAGTCAAATGATATATTCTGGATGATCATTTGCACAGCTGAGCTCCACAGTGTGTGAGTTCAATTATATGGTTAACGGTTATATAGTGTGTGAAGTCATCCGGGCGTTTTGCGTTTAGTGATTATCACAGGGACCTAGACAGGGACAATAGACCACTTGTAAGGATTAATCATGTATATAACCTAATAGAACATTACACCGATACTCTCTTTATCAAAGTGTAATCGATCAGAATATTGAACTCACTTATTGTGGTTGGCATAGCACATTATGGAGTAATGCGGATCGTTTGCTGACAAAATATCTTCTACTTTTGAGAAAGACAGACCAAAGAGTTGTAAACTAGACTGATTCAAACTCATTATTCAGTGAATATCAGAAATCCTGTTCAAATACGAATTCTGCTCTGAGCATCAAATCTTTGGATGAAATAACTGGAAGATACCGTCTAAGCACTTGGTCAGCATTTCCCAGATGTGGGTTCAACTGATGAATATTTTTAACCGCGAAGCAGCATTCGTCTCATCCAATGAAAGCGTAATTAAATTCTTCACTTCTTTGCAAATATAGTGTGTGGGTGTGTGGGGGAGAGTCACTTTCCATTTCGTAGTGAGATGATAAATATAACAATCACTTTAACAGTATTGACGGGTGGTATATCTTTTTTTTTTTGCTCAACCCACTTTCACGTGGCCTGGGGATGATGGGGTTCCCTTTCAGTAACGGGCGATGAGCGAAAGCATCTCCCCATACGAAGTCTGTATCTGTTTTCTGTTATATAAGCATCGTAAAGTATGGCTACCAAGGCGGTAAACAACACTATTGGTTGATATGCACTACATAGTGACCCATATGCTCGCGTAGCAAGTTACGTATCCGCTAGTATCTAATAGAGTTCATACAAGCCCGGTTCCTAACTGTATTGAACATTCACTAAAATATTATTGTTGTTCAAAATAAGTTCATTAAATGTGTTTATATCCTCTTGGTCCTTAATCATCGACCAATAGCGTTAGATTTCCTGATGAAAATTCGGAATCTATTTCCTAGGTTTGAAGCTTTATAGTTGAAGGCCAGCTAGTTGAATGTTATCATCAGAGTAAATTTGACAGTCATTCTCAAGAAACTCAACGGAGCAAAGTTATACAATTTGAAGGATGTCATATTTCTGGTACAAGAGAAACCCCTCCAAATAAATGCCTAAAAATACCAAAATAGGTCAGTTGCACATTTGATCAATCATAAATCCATTTTTATGGAATTGCCCATCACAAGCTTTTCAAGGCTGATATTTCAATACCTAAGCTTCGAGAATAACATGACTGTGCAGCTTTTGTATTGAAAAAAGAACTGATTAATGAAGATCAGGTTGGATACATCAAAGGACGAAACATAACTACTGTAATCAGGCAAATTGATGATGTATGTGAATATTTAGACGAAACAAACTTGCCAGGCATTTTATTAGCAGTGGATTATAAAAAAGCATTGGACACAGTATCAAAGGAGTATATGATAGAATGTTTCAGAAAGTTCGGATTTGGTGAGAAATTTGTTCGATGGGTAGAGATCCTTAACTGTAACAACAGTAGTTGTGTTGCCAACTGTGGTTGGATATCAAGGTGGTTTAGTCTTGAATCCGGTATCCGTCAAGGATGTCCATTTTCTCCATTGGCTTTTATTTTAGCAGTAGAAGTGCTGGCGATCAAAATTAGACAGACACCTAGAATTAAAGGTATCCAAATTCCATTTAAAAACACGGCAAAAACATTATTAGTATCGCAATACGCAGACGATACCACACTATATTTAAGGAATGAGCATGACTTAAATGAAGCTTTAATAATAATTGAATATTTTGCAATATTTTCAGGTCTTCAAATAAACAAATCAAAAACTGAGGAAATGTGGTTAGGGAGCATGAAGTATTGTAAAAGAAAAGTGGGTAAAATTAAATGGGCTTTAGATCCAAAAAAGATCAAGATTTTGGGCATTATATTTAGTAACTCTCAGAGAGCCGGAGATATTGTAGAAAACTGGACTGACAGAATTGAAACAGTGAAAAAAACAATTGTAAAATGGAACAAAAGAAATCTGTCTATTATGGGAAAAATTCAGATTGTGAAAACTTATCTGATATTAAACTTCACACATATAATGCAGTCTATAATTTTACCTGATGGCGTTATCAAAGACCTAAATACTCTGTTCTTTCGATTTATTTGGAAGAAAGGTAACTTTGAAAAGAAAGCATTTGAAAAGGTAAAAAGATCTATTCTATGTAAAGATTATTGCAATGGTGGATTGAAAATGATTAACCTACCAGATATGCAAAAATCTATGATTCTGTCATGGGAGTAGGTTATGTGATAAAGCCACACCTAGTTGGATAACAATCCCTTTGTACTGCTACTCCTGTTTAGGGGAGGATTTAAGTGTTTTTGAGAGCTGTGTTGAATACATGGCAGTGTGACTAACGTCACAGGACCTACGAAATAGGGTTTGATATAATTTAAGTGTGTACTCGAGAGATGACTTGGGGGCCCTGTGTGCTACCATGAGAGAATTTATATAGCATCTCTAAATTGACAGTGGGAACTATTAACTTTTCCAGATGTCATCGCTGGTGAGTCGTTAGCATAGCAACTATTATCGCCCTCAGTTTCTATTACCATGGGCACTGATCAGCCCAGCAGTACAGCACGAGGTGTTGGGAGGAGAGTCCGAGAGAGCGGGGCACCCCCCCCCCCCTTTTTTCAAATTAGCGTAGGGAATGGTGCTCTGTCAGAGCAGTTGAGAAGTAAATGTTTCAAGTCCCAAAATAAGACCGGAAACTGGAAAAGAAACACAAATTTGAAGTGAGAACGGTCAAGATCAGAGATTTGTTAGAATGCAAGAATCAAAAGAGAGCCATTCTCCATGGATATATTTATTTGGCATTCAACTTCAAGGTACCTCATCTGAAGAGAGTACATAATAATAATCAATGAACAATAAAGCACACACGAAAAAAATAAACAACTGGTTATAGGTTACTGAATTTAAAACACAACGATGATTTTATTATTGATCTCTTCAGTAATAACAGATAATAGGGTCATTGTTGTGTTTAAATTTAGTAATTTCTCTCATAAAATCCAGTAATTTTTTATTTCTTTTTGAGGTAGAACATTTTTTAACTAATGACTGAACTGAAGAAATTATGCAATGTTGTATAGGCTGGATATATAAAACGTGCAGTATAATATGCCTTCAACGGAATTCCAAGACCAGCAAATGAGTGAAAACGGATACCATCGGAATGTGTGTCAACATTACAGTGAGGCTAAAAATAGATTACTCCAGAATCTCCAGTTTAATACTAGATTCAAGTGTACTGTTCAACTAGCCATATTATAGATATCTCATAGTACATGTAGATCTAATAGACTGATTACGACGTACGAGCGAGCGCACACATGCATGTGTGCTTTTAATATAGATATAATTAAAATATATTTTGGAAGCTGACGTCTTAGAACAACAACGACCACCGAAAGCCAACAAATACCCTGCCGCTTCTGTGAGAAGAAGTTTTTCAAAGTTGCTTGGCGCTTCTGACAATGATTTATAAAATACATGTACATGTAAAGTGATACTCGTGGCTCGGTAAAACTTCGCAGCAGACGAAATAACAACCTCCATTCTCCGATAAAATGATTTGCTTCCTTCATGCATCGTGGCATATACAGCTCGGGAAGCATGGCGTGGACTATTAGGGAAAACATGGCGGAGCTACCTGGAAACGTATAATGCCGACATATTTTGGCAAGTACCATTAAAGTTACTGATATTTTCGAGTGCTGGGCGCATAATTTTTTTTTTTTTTTTTGCTTTAGTGCTGGGCGGCCGAAGTTAGTCCCAGGCGCTTAAAAGTCACAGTGAAGCGTACAGTCAAGGGTTCCCGATGGGCATAACAGTGCACTCGAGTCATCAATAAATAATAAAAAATTAATTATAAATTAAATTTTCATCAGAATTCGATCAGCTCAGAACTTGCTGGTAACAATGCCCTAATGCACGTTCATGCCAAAAATCAAGGTTCTAATGTTAACGGTTCTCCTTATTTTGCCGACGAAAGGATTCGGATGGACTGACTCACTCACTCATTACCGGACAATTTGCGATCTGTAGCCTACTTCGTAGGAATAAAAATTTCAAAGGGATCCATCTTGTTAAATCATTATTTTGGAGAAAGGTTTTGAAAGTTTGGCTAGACTCTAGCATACATGTATGTTATTGCAATGACGAAGCGACAGCGAAAAGGAATGTCCATCAAGTACTATGGAATAACAAGCATGTGATGAGCGGCAACGAAGTTATTTACTACAAGGACTGGGTTAAAGATGGTCTTATACGTGTAAATGACGTTATTAAAAATGGAAACTTCTTGTCTCTAGAAGAATTAGTCTTTAAAATTGGTAAAGCACCACAAAGGATGTTAGAATATTTCTCTGTTATTAAGGCTATTCCTAAGTCTTGGATTTCAGATTTTGATTACCATAACACTGTAATAAAAAATCAAATATATTATCATGGAAAATCGATCGAAGGATTAAATAGTAAGAACTATAGACTCATGTTGACTAATATTAATAAGCAACATGCATGTTCTATACATTTTTGGAAAACAAAATTCCGGCTTGAAATAAATGAGGAACACTGGGAGATGGCAATTAAATGTACAAAGGAAGTTAGATTGACAGTGCTACAATGGAAAATATTACAAAACATCTACCCAACACAGATTATGTTACAAAAAATTGGTGTCTCAGAAACAAATCAATGTGAATTCTGCAAAGTAGTTGATTACATAGAGCATTTCTTTTGCGAATGCGCAGAGGTGGCGCCCTTATGGTTAATGGTAAATCACATTCTGAAATCCAAATTGCAAATGAACATTGTTGCATCAACTACAGAAATAATGTTCGGTTATATGTCCGAACTGGAAGAAAATGAATCTCAATATGTTAATATGGTCATATTAGTAGCCAAAATGTGCATAAGCAAATATAAATATGGTGGAAGAAAAAAACCTTTGATAATGATATTTGAATCTGAGATAATTACAAGCGTCTAGTCCGTCATTCATAATCCAGCCGTCGTCCATTAGAGAATATCCGCGTCCATAATTGAGATTGAGAAGTTTATGAATTGTAAACCTATCTTGTATATCATATTGATATTGTGGAAATAAATATGGATTTTACAATTAAAAAAAAAAGAAGAGATTTATAAGTCACATACACAAGGGATTTTTCCATGTAAAAGTGACATCCTTTCATTAGTGCGTAGATTAGAATTACTAGCATGCTGGTGAGGTTTAAATGTTCAAAGTTTAAGGGGTTGATTTATAGTCCCCATGTACGGCGGGGGTGTTTGGTTTAAAATTACAAGCGTCTGGTCCGTCATGAATGCGGATATTGAAAAACTCAAAATGTCTTACGGAGGAACTTGCTAAAGGTCAAATACCGTACAGACATGTATCCACATGGGATTCTCGACGTTCTGTACAACAGTCCCTCATCAGGACCTTATTGTCCGTCTTAGTTCATTAATCGTATCGGTGTTCAAGAAAACTGATCGCCGATATATTAATGTCAGAAGCAATAACGCATTCTTTAGCTCTACTACATACAAGGGGTATCATTCATGGGATGTTTCTTTGTTTATAGAGTTGCTCGAATTTCTCATTAATAATATCTATGTGAAATTTGACAATACAATATATCAACAGCATACAGATATTCCAATGGATACTATTGTACACTCCTTTTGGCTGACCTATATCTGCTCTCTTATGAATGCGACTATATGCAGACGCTTTCAAAAACAGACTATTTCGAAGCCCGTTCCTTCTCATTCAACAAACGATATATAGACAATCTTCTTGCTGTGGATAATCGCTATATAAATGACACAGTGAAGGATATATATCCACCTTCACTGGATTTGAAGGAAACTACAGATGGCAGGCACGTCTTATTTAGACCGATATCTCTATAAAAATGAAGCGGGCCTTCTCTCTCGTTGACTTTACGACAAAAGAGATGATTACAATTTCGACATCGTAAACTATCCCTATCTGCACAGTAATATACTAGAGGGACCTGCATATGGCGTATACATATCTCGCATAGTAGCATTTGCTAGATCCTGTGTTATATATGACGATTTTAATCAACATCACAAAACATCATTGCAGAAACTTGTAAAACAGGGCTATATCATCAAACGCCTCCACTCGAATGTTATCAACTTTGGCGATACATATCGCATGCTGATAGCAAAATACGAGCGTAGCGCGCAAGATCTCTGGCGGTACATTTCGTAACCTGTGTCTAATTCTGCATAATCCGCCATTTCGCCCCCCCCCCCTCCCTAATTCATTTTCTTACCGCTTGAGCTAGGGAGCTGAAACTTACAAGTCTGTACCCCTGAGTCAAACTCTACCAGAAAATGTAAAAAAATTCAAGATGGCCGATTTGATGATATCACAGTGACGTCATTTTTAAAAACGGCATTTTTCGGTTGATTTTTCGGTCAGATTTTTCATTTATGCAATTTCTTCTCAAAAACGGCGTGAAAAAATAGTAAATATTAGTGTGGTGTGAGATAAAATAGTTTTTGCCCACTTTTCATCGCGGAAAAGCAGAAATTTGGAAGAAAAATAACGAAAACATCATTTTTTGGTACCCCAGGTGGCCGCCATCTTACCCAATATGATAAACTATAAAGTCACGGAATGTCAGCTCTCAATTTTTGTCGTTCTGGAGATAGCGCAGAAAGTTTGGTAGGGGCGGCATCTCCCCCACAACACAAGTTACGAAACGTTACGCCAAAAATCTTGCACGCTATGCTCGCATTCTGCTATCAGCATGTGATATGTATCGCCAAATTTGAGAAACTTTGAGTGGAGGCGCTTGGTGGTATAGCCCAGTTTCATAAGTTTCTGCAATAAGGTTTTGTGACGTTGATTAAAATCATTACATTTAACACAGGATCTAGCAAATGCTACCAGGCGAGATATGTATACGCCATATGCAGTTCCCACTGGAATGTTGCTGTCCAGATAGGGATAGTATACCAAGTCGAATTCTAATCATCTCTTTTGTCGTAAAGTCGACGAGAGAGAAGGCCCGCTTCGTTTTCTTAGATATATTGGTCTAAAGATGATGTGCCGTTAGGGCTGTCTGCAGTTTCTTTCATATCCGGTCAAGATGGATATATATCCTTCACTGCGTCATTTATATTGCGACTATTCACAGCGATAAGATCGTCTATATAGCGTTTGGTGAATGAGAAGGAACAGGCTTTGAATTGATCGGTATTTGAAAGCGTCCGCATATAGTAGTATAGCGTAATGTCACACTCAATGTTATTTCACTCATATGGTGACAGCCAGTTTGAAGTTTGGTTGAAGAAACCCGATTACCCGGAGAGATCCGCCGCCCGTCGGCAAGTAACTGACAAACTTTCACACATGCATCAGCGGGGCTCGAAAGCGTGCCGGTTCAGCGGTTAGAGGCTAGCGATCACCAGCGAAGCGCCTTAGACCACTTGGTCACCGAGTGCCCCACATGTACAGTTTTAGAGGTGACAAACAGTTTAACGAAGTAGATCGAATTAACGAATTTTCCTACATCGTATACATGCATCTATTTGCGACCACATAATACTGTAATATTATAATAATATTTGCCTTTCATGGTAAGAAGAGTTTCATTCATCCACATCCCTTTGAGTCCAAGCCACCCCGTCCATATAATATAACCTCTGTACAATACAATCGTTCTGCTGTAGCTCTTTCGACAAAGGGTGAAAAGAGCTAAATATGCTGAGTTTCATCGAATTCTGATAATTCTATTACTATGGGATAAGTTCCTGCCTAGATAAATAAGGCATTCGAGATTAAATTGCCTGCTCTGGCAAGCTAGTTTTCTTCAAACATTCAGAGGGTGGGCGGTCGACTTTTTCACACTTCGATTTAAATACTACACTAAGGTTCCGTCATAGTGTAGTGTTCGACTTGGGCATGCGAAGATGGGCGGGCGAATTGAAGGGGTTTTCCGTTAACCAATATTCCTTAATTATGAATAAATAATAGTTATCGATATAACTTACCTTTATCACGCCCGTCAAAGATATCTAGAATGTCCAGATTGAGCATGTCCACATCGATGAACAAACTTTCTGTCTCAGATGTTATTCAACAGAAAGATCCAAGCGGTCTATTGCTTGGCTAACTCTGTTCGACCAATAGACATGCGTATAAACATTTAAATTGTGAATGGTAATTCATGATTGTACATATCGCTGAAAGATCGTTCGGTATGGTCTACTCGGAGCGACAATGCCTTCTGACTACATGGTTATTGTTTATCGGTCGACGTCAAACTTCAGTAGGAAATTGCTCTCACTGTATGCACGATTGGGATTATACGGAGAGGATTTCAACCAGTAACCCATATGACATCCGGATTCATGGACTGAACACATCGATAAAATATTCCAATCTAAATACTTTCCAAGATGTACAGACAATACAACACTCCAAGATATCCGGCTTTGTACGCTGTTTACAGAGATAAAATATTTTGATTAAAATTCATTCTGGAGAATATTCATAGATCTACCGAACAAACAGATCATTGCTCAACTACTGTAGGAATTTTTAATATCCACTGCTCAATTGTCTTGCTGCTCGTTGCCCTGTCACCGTTTAAAGTCCTTCCATTACTTCAACCCACTTTGTATTCTTGAGTCTAATTATTTTTACAATCAGACTATCTACTTCCCATCATCACTAGTCATGGTTCGGCTTTGTTCCATGACAGAAGACGGGTTCACCAGGACTACGACCAGTCGTTTATTAATAGATTTGCGAACAGCCTTCGTGACCTCAAATTTGAGCAAATTAGAATGCGTCGTATATTTCATCCCCATTTAACTCATTTGCATGTCGCTGTGACTGTTTTGACTGGAGCGACACCCACGTGTCGTTTCCTCGATAACATCAATGAGACCGTCCTACAGCCTATCCTCATTATAAATTCGGCTTGTGAACACGGCGAAGCAAGCTCTAACGCCATCCGTTTATTGGCTGTTATTTTAAAGAGACTGTTTGAGTAATAACTTTATTGCCCTGATCTGCGTGCAGGGGCTGGTACGGAGTATACCGACCTGCATTCTGTAGGATGTCTACTTCCAGGAATAGCGACTTTAATATGGATTCAACTGAAGTGACCGTGCGTCTAGAGATGAGACCCTATCTAAGTTCGCTTAGTTCTTCATACAATTAGTACGATATAGCGATCTGATTTCAGTTTCTTTCTTTGGTATCTTTGACCATCCCAGGTGACACCGTACTTCTTTACTTACATTGGTGAGACATTCTCGCTTCTCTAGCGGCACGCACCTATTGTGCCTCTGGCTGAAATAGAGCACCGAGCCTGTATATCGTGCATTATTCATTAGTATACATAACACAGGGAAAGTAGCAAAACTTGCGAGTTTGAGATTTTGTTGAAATAAATAAATTTAGGCAAAACGCTGGATGTAAACTCGTCAGTGTTCTTTTTATGCGAATAGATATTAGTGTCATATTTCAACTATCAATTTATCATTAAAAGTGCATTCGATCGTGGTATTTTGTGATGCTTGGTGGCCTTCATATTAAGATGGCATTTACGGGTTTTTAAGGGGATTGGCTCTACTGGAGTGGACCGTATCACGCCCTTGTTCAATCGGCACGGTCTCGTACTGTAAGGTAGGATATACCTCTCTACTGCGCATGCCCCGTTTCACAGGCTCACTCCACTATGACCCTGCCCTCACTGGTGGAAGATGACCTTTGCGGCGTGCCTATGACGAATAGTGCAAAACCCACGCCCACACGTTTCAGTTTGAATCCGACCGAACAACTTCAATTTTGCACATGAGGGAACTGCTTTTCATATGCTCTGCCCATTTAAACGAAGAAAGTAATCTCTAGATCATTCTTTTAACGCTAGGTCAACAGAGATATTAAAGTTTTGGCAAATATCGCTTTTACCAAAAATGATGTCACTTCTGGCAGTGTGCTGCTCTGTACCAGAGGTTACCAGGGTAGTAGGTGATTTTGCAGAGCCATAATGAGAGGCATTATGTTAGCAGAAAAGCTTGGAAACCAGCAGTGCGAGACTTTTGTCGCTGACATGACTGTTATAGAGCCGCACCCATTACGGACACGATCAGAAAAACAGTTTTTTCTCTCATATCCCTCAGAGGATAAATATACCTTTTCACAGACAGCTGTACTGAAAAAAATATTGTCAGCTTCTTTTCAGACTATGTGCATTACCTTTCAGTCAGTGGATGGTGATTTGGCGCAATATTTGACCAAGAACACTACTCCGACTCACCAACGAGCTGTGTATGGGCAAAAAGTCCGACCTACTCCCATGTCTTGACGCTCTAGATATCAATGCCCACAGTAATGGGAGGCTTGCACAATAGGACCGGGAGATAAACCGGAAGTGTTAATTCTAGCAGTTGATTGGTTAACTGGACCAAAATGCAGTGACAGGAAGTGACAATCACATAATCTGACTGGATAACTGGTAATGGGCCAGTCTCCCATTTGACATATTCCTACGAAGTAGGCTCTCATTTGCAAATTGTCCGGTAATGAGTGAGTGAGTGAGTGAGTGAGTTCATCCGAATCCTTTCTTCGGTAAAAAAAGGAGAACCGTTGACATTAGAACCTTGATTTTTGGCCTGAACTTGCATTAGAGGACTGTTACCAACAAGCTCTAAGCTGACCTACTTTTGATGAAATTTGTCCCATTACGCTTGGACCCCCAAGCCATCTTCTTCACCCTTCTTCGTAGGTCCTGTGACGTTAGTCACGCTACTCATGTAATATATTTACAATAAAAGGTGTGCATCCGTCCGTCCAGTGGCTCGTGCCACTGAGAATATGTGTGGACTCATGGCACCAAACTTATTTGCAACCATCCTGCATGATATATTAATGAGTCTGTATGATAATACAAAAGGAACCGCGCGTGGGTGGTAGTATGAAAGGATCCATGATACCAAACTCCACCAAACTTACACGAAATCCCCCTGGAGAGCTTCGGATGAACTGATTAGGTTTTCAGTTTGATGCCATGTTTTCGGGGGAGAATAGCTGATTTCTCATCACATGTTGGTGATAGATTCACTGCTTTGATTTCACTACTATTTTACATGCAATACTTGCTCCTACGAAGTAGGCTACCATTTGCAAATTGTCCGGTAATGAGTGAGTGAGTCAGTCAGTCAGTTAGTCCATCCGAATCCTTTCGTCGGCAAAATAAGGAGAACCGTTGACATTAGCACCTTGATTTTTGGCATGAACGTACATCAGGGCATTGTTACCAGCAAGTTCTGAGCTGACCGAATTCTGATGAGAATTTGATTTATAATTATTTATTTATTATTTAGTGATGGCTCAGCGAGTACACTGTCATGCCCATCGGGAACCCTTGGCTGTATGTTTCACTGTGACTTTTGAAGGTTCCCTGATACGGCATATCACATTGGACACACCGGTTCTCGTAAAATCGAGCCCGGTCAAGACTTGGATTGGTGACCTCGTGCTGTACTGCTGGCCTTATAAGTGTCCAGGGTAATAGGAACTGAGAGCGATAATAGTTGCTACGCTAATGACTCACCAGAGGTGACATCTGGGAAAGTTAATAGTACCAACTGTCAATTAGAGACTGCTATATAAATTCTCTCACGGTAGCACACAGGGCCCCAAGTCATCTCTCGAGTACACACTTAAATCATATCAAACCTTACTTCATAGGTCCTGTGACGTTAGTCACACTGCCATGTATATCATTCCTGTACGTTATATTTAGACCATTCCTGTACATTATTCCTACGAGGTAGGCTCTCATTTGCAACTTGTTCGGTAATGAGTGAGCCAGTCCATCCGAATCCTTTCTCCGGCAAAATAAGGAGAACCGCTGACATTAGAACCTTGATTTTTGGCATGAACGTGCATTAGGGGACTGTTACCAGCAATTTCTGAGCTGAACTACTTTTGGTGAAACTTACCATCCATAATATGGCTGAATAGCCACCACATTTGGATCTCCTACACCATACGATGGCTGAATATTCACCACATTTGGGCCCCTACACCATCTATAAGATGGCTAAACTAGCCTCAACACTTTGGTCCCATACATCATCCTTAAGCTGACCTACTTTTGATGAAAATTTGGCCTACTTAGGTGACCACTCTACTTCGTAGGTCCTGTGACGTTAGTATTTAGACCTATATCTCTAAAAAAAACTGAACCGGGCCTTCTCTCTCGTCGACTCCACGACAAGGGAGAAGATAACAATTTCGACATCGTTAACTATCCCTTTCTGGAAGGTAATATTACAGTGTGACCTGCATATGGCGTATACATATCTCGCCTAGTAGAATTCGCTAGATTCTGTGTTGAATGTGACGATTTTAATCAACGTCACAAAACATTTATTGAAGAAACTTATGAAACAGTGCTATTGGAGCGATATGCAAGAGGTGCCAAAAATTCACAACTTAGTATCTCAGCCGCGATTGTATTGCAGCTTTTCATGTGGAGTCGCTTGCGTATACCACAAGTGACTCCACTCCAATTTTCTCAAATTTGGCGATACAAATCGCATGCTGATAGCAAAATACGACAGTAGCGTGCAAGGTTACTTTTCGTAACTTGTAGAACTCCGTTTAACCCTAGGCTGTATGAACGCATGCGCTTCAAGATCGTCATGGTGTTCATATGAACTGGCACAATCAAAGCGTGACTGGGATACATCATTCTCTACCTCACCCTCATTTCCCGAGCTCACCCTGTGTTATACCTCTCAAGATCAGCCTTCTTCCCAACTGCTCGCGTAGAAAGATACTGACGTGCTGTTCAAAGCATACTGGGCCACAAAACATCTCGCGAAACAGAGAGCAGTCGTGGTATCACCATCCACCATAATGCCAACCATACCGGTGAACGGGTCAGTGATCAACGTCTCCCTCTGGACGGCTTTATCATCATCGGCAAGCGAGCCACCGTATTCCAGTTCCACGACAGCCCCTGAAGCGGATATGCACGTTCAATGCTGACATCCATAGATACTGTCGCTACAACGACTGCGAGCACCGAAGCCAGGAGACGCAAAAGAACCTGGAGTATTGAGGCGTTGAGGTACGTCTACATTCTTGAGCCGTACCACGCGCAAGATTTTTCGCACCGACACACACTTGACGGATCCGTCGAGTGTGATAGCCATGTCCTCGCCCGCCAGAAAATATCTTTGCCGAATGCAAGCTCATTTTAAAAATGTGGAAGGCAGTCGTGACGACATCGGTTCCACCATTCAATGATACATTGAAGAACACAACTTTCTCACAATCCCGACGGATGTTTATCGGCAGTATGCTCGGGCACATGATACTAATCAGCACCACCATTCTATGATGGTACATGAGCCACGGCCACGAGGTCACTCGGGTGTATCAAATCAGGGAGTTTACCCCCGATGCCTGTTACGAAGCTTTGATGACGCCGTGACCACAGCCCGCCGTAGAGGGAAAGCGGGCCCAGATGAATCCCTTGACGGCGAGGAGATGAAACTTCTGGGAGAAATTTGTCTGGAGAAAATTAACCGCCAATCTAGACTCGCACGTCAACGTCTGCATCTGTGATATCAAGCGAGCCCACAGACGCATCATCGCCCCGTGATCGACGACATTGACAAGACGTACAAAGTCGCTTGCGTCAAAAAGACAGTTGACTACAATCCCTATTTTCATATCAGATGCATGGTCTGCCAGTACACCAGAATGCTGGAATTTTTGTATGATTTTGAGCTCGTCCTTTTCGACCCGATTAGTTGGCAATACATTTAGCTGAATCCGGATTCTGCCTACATGGGTATTACTAGCACCGACTGGGAGTCTCCGAATAAAACCAGAGCTGAGGATCCGCTACGAAGCGGAACGCCATTTGTGCTTGCCTCAGCCGGATCACTACGCTTTCAATAAACGGACTCTCGGCCCCTTCAATCTGAGTGGACCGAGGATGCCACGATTGCCCGAGTGGGAACCACAGCGACCAGAGCATCTGCCATCCCCTGTACCTCAGCGTCCTCCAGTCCTCGTGAGCGCCAGCGGGACCAAAAACGGGGTTCATACCGTTCAGTTCCAGTTGGGGTCGCACATCCAACAGAGTGATGCGTTCACTTACTTTTACCCCAATCGACTGGACGATGGGATCACCGCGACATATTGTCATATCTTAATTGCTAAAAGGTCTTCAGACGAACATAGATCATCCGATGACATACAGTAACTGTTGTCTTTTACAACCGACATTTTTGTGAAAAACGTACCATATATGCCAATTTTGATCGTTTCAATCAGCTTTGGATGGCCGAGTGGTCTAAGGCAACTATCTCAACTATTAGTCCTGCTTGATGTGGGTTGTGGGTTCCAATCCCACTCATAAAACACACCATTTCGTAACGTGACATGTTAACCCGTTGTACACAATGCATACTGTGACTGTTATCAAACATGGTAATTGAAATATCTTTCCGTAATTCAATGAACAACGTTTGAACAACAAGCCCAGAACATTTGAACATCGGAAAACTGTTCGATAGGTTCATTCACCAGCACATCCAGGTCGTCGACCTGGGCATACTATTCGAACATTTGCGCAACTGTGGGTAGGTTCATTCCACAACAACGTTGGATTAGATACAACAGGGCCTTGCAACATTTGACTATTCCAACGCAAGGTCTCCTTCCCTTCATCCATACTGAGGAAGGACCGACGACAGTCCATACAAATCAAAGCCCTCGCCCTTGTCTTTATCCAAGCACAACGCGACCCGATGCTGGTCAAGTGGTCCATGTTGAGGACGTACACCGCGGAGTCACGTGAACTAGGGGCAAGACGTCTCAGGCAAAGATACGTTGAAAGGGGTCGGCGTCCACGGATTGCTCTCGAAAATTGGTCCGAATTTATGTTAGTTGGAAGATGTCGCACAGAACGTCCCGGGTCTTGTCCCAGACAGAATGAAGCGATCGAACTCAACTTAGCAGATCACTTTGATGGTATTGGGAAAATGGGCCTGACAGTGTGTTTCCAACTGCAAGTTAGCTTTCTTGATGATCAAAGCAGAACAACGAGTCGGCTCCCCTCAATTGTGAGTCCCTCACTGGTCGCCGCAAAGAGGGTTTGGTAGCTCCGTGGGTGATTGTTCTACCTGACCTTCGGTTTTATGTAACGTGCTTAATTCCGTCCACATGCAGAATTACGGAGATGATGTTGAAAGGTTTGAAGTCGAAAGAGTTAAAACTGATGTTGTCCGCTTAAAATGGTTGGATAGATCACCGAGAAATAAATTTTCTTGATTGGCGATAAGACTGCGTTGGCGGGACGTTTTATTCGCCAAATCGGTCATGCCGGTGGCGGAGATCATGTGATTGTTAACGAAGAGTTCACCTTTCTTTCTATCGCTTACATCCTGTCATAAAGTCTGGTTCATCTCTTCGTCGAGCCTGTGCAACGGGGGTGGAATGGAGTACGGAGATTGGAGCTTTTGAGGCATGCGAAGATCGACCAGAGCCACTTTTCCTATACTCCCTCATCGATTGAGGAGTCCGCAGAGAGACCCAGGACTGAGGCAGCCACAGGCACTAGGTTGCACGAAGATACTCACGTTTCTGTAATCCTTTAGTCTTCTGTTCTTTGGAGACTCGCTTTTTGAACTAGAGTACGGAGATCTGTTTTATTTCGCTGCAACTTGGTCTTCTGTGTGAGAGGTGGACTGCTCACTTATACGATGTTGTGTCCAATCTCACAAAGACAGTGCATGAGGGCGGGCTCCGCACACACGCAATATTTGGAAGCAACGTCATGGATCTCCTCAAATATCGGGCTTGGGTCGGGGACGGCAAGCCAACGATGAGTAAATATCCGTGCTGTGTCATCGCATCCTTAATAGCGGATAAGTGAGGTGTTCTTGGAGATGACTTGTTTCTCCAAACGAGAGTTGGGAGGTCTCTCGAATGTTTAAATACCACCAGGTTGTGGGCATTCAGACTAATGTGATGCTCTTGCTGTTTTCACTAACAAATTCTGCACGATGTAAATGCCGAAATAATGACCAAGGTGTCCAGCTCCAGTCAGTCAGGATGGACAGACCTTCCATAAAGGTGACGTTGTGCCTCGTGGTATGCGCGAACTGCCACTTTACGTAACACCACACGACACGGACGATAGGTGGGGTGATAATGGTGCTCGTCTGCCGATCGAGTCTATTGACAAAGGGCGTTTCGCTCGAGCCCTCCGGTGGCGAGATAAAGCCAGTGAAAAGATGTCGCCAGCTTGGAACCATGGGCAGGGTTGCATCGGCTCTCGTGCTAACTTGCTTTGGTAAATCTGATGTGTATTCACAGGAACTTTGTCAGTGGCGCGACCCCATGTCGCCTCTTTAGGGATGTAATTAAGCTGGTTGTGGTGGTGCGTACAGCGGTTTCACTTGAATGACACCCCCGTTGTGCCCGGGTGTATTTGGGATTCGGGGGTGGACTTCGACGTTTGGTTCTCTTGGGTTGAAGGAGGTGTTGTGCCGTTCTCCAGCTTCTGAATCGCGGCGGTGGGTGGGTAGTTCGGCTGTGGACGGGTACAACCACTCCTTCCCTCCCCCACCCCCCGAGCCACCTCCCCCAACACACACACGCCCGCTGAACTGGCTGCAGCTTTAGACTTCTCGTTCCACGCAGCTGGTCATTTCTCCGCCAGTGACGCTATGCCGCCAAGGCAGCAGTAGAAATGAATCAGACCAAATAGGCATAGAGAGCCCAAATGGTAAAATGGTTCTGCAGTGGACGGATTTGGCTTGATCGAGAAAAGAATCCTTAACAAAATTCTTTAAAAATATTTCTTTTCATAAAAGATCAATCAAATTCCTTGATATTGTAACGAAAATCGAATTTCGTACCAAAGTGTAGTAATGTTTTGAAATTTGGAAAATTTAAACCTTTATGCTCCTTACATACTACCACACATCGATATTGATTGTTTGATTTATAAACAAAGCTTTCAAATTGAACAGAACAAGGAATATTTGCTAGGGTCAACTTTGGTCATGACACGTGATACTACTAACAAACTCCGTCTATCACTGATAAACATCCAGGCATATAGACTGCACCCAGTGACCTTCGACGCTCTGACACTATTTCCACGCCTTTGTCGTAAGTTGATTGAGATCGTTTCAACGTATTTGTGTTTGGTATTTTCGGAGCAAACTAGTGATGAATCTGTGAGCAGAACAGTTATTTTTATCACGTCGTATGACCGAAATGTGCTTGGAATTTTCTACGCAGTCAATCTTTTGACAGGTTGTGAGCTGAAAATTTATGTCACAAAAATCCATCCTTTTTAATAAAGTTACTATTCCCCATGCATTGTTATGCTTGTTAAAAAGCTAAAGCTGGAATTTCTAGAGTCTGGAAAAATCCTCGATTGTAGTCCATAAATTGACGACAGAATTTCCGGGAAAAGTGGCGAGGTATGATAGCAGCTCATTGTCGAACAACAACCACTGTTTAGGACCACTAGTCTGTTTGCAGCGTGTTTGACTGGGGGAGAAGTTATTATTTTGATACTTTGATATCAAATACAACCCTGTTCTCAAGGACGTTTGGGGTTGTATAAAAACGGGGATTCCAAAGATCAAATCGGGTACGGATTGCGGACTTCTATTTCTAATGGCCACCGACTTTAATAGAAATCGGACCACCATCATATCTGAATCTAGGACAAAAGTCGAAGTGGACAAAAGCTCCAGGGACATAAGTGTCGCGTACAAGGTTGAATAGAGCGATTTGAGCTATTCGTCCTTTTGCAGGAATGACGACAGACGCGCTCAGTGGACCCTGCACACGTGTGCGCATTGCAACAGTCAAACAGTTATGACAATTTTGAGATAGACAATTATGGCAATACTCTGATATGGAGTGGACGGCCACAGGTAAAAGCCGTTTTATAGCTCCAACAATAGCATCTCATTTATACCATCTTTCCCCGTGGTATATATGTGTTTGCAATGAATATGATAGCGGTAGGAAGAAGCTAAATTCCCCGCACAAAATGAGACTCAAAAAGTGAACCTGAGGTATGACGTGGCAATGACGTCACGATGACGTCACATCCGGTCAAAGGTCACAACCGGGTCAAAGGTCATGTGAAGGTCACTTCCGGTGACGTCCGGTCGCACGAGTAAGCGTGATCTCCCCCTACAAAGCAGATCTATATACGGATATGGTGTAAGCCCATTCCGACACAACGCTTAAAATGGGAAACCCACCCATGGTCATTTGCGGTATGGGTTGTGAGATCTTGTTTTTCCGTCTCTCCACATAGAACACAATGGGAGGGACCCCGAAGTCAGGCAGTGAAATTTTTTGAAAATCTCACTGTGCGCGTGCACTGGGCAAGTAGCGCTGGGATGGGTGTTTTGGGGTTTAGGTGGACCCCTAGTGGTTCGATTGAGTCGAGTGAGGTATCAGTGCATCCAACTGGATGCGTACGACGTGGAACTGATGTCATTCCGCGCATGCGCAATCGAAAAAAGGTATTGGAATGGACGTTTTGGGCCACTGGGGAGCCGATTTGGTCACGGAAGGTATCAGTGTAAACCTCTCGTGAAGGAGCATACGACTGCATGGGTATGACGTGGAACTGATGTCATTTCGCGAATGCGCAGTAAAAAGGCGCATGGGAATGGACGTTTTGGGGTCGGGGTGGGCCACTAGTGATCCGATTTGGTCATGGGAGGTATCAGTGTAAAGCTTCCGTGGGGAACCATCCGACTGGACTAGTGTGTCGTCCTTTTTCATCATTGTGCGCATGCGCAGTTGGGGTGTAGTAAGTAAAGTGGTCATTTTGGGGATTCGTGAAGATTTGTTGAGTGATTGAGGGACCATCCGTGGTCCAAATGGATAGTGTGGGTATCAATGTGAAGTTCTTGTGGTATAGGCCACGACTTGAGGGATGTCCATGTCATCTGTAGCGTCATTGCTGACGTCATCAGTAGGAGTATTAGTATTTGGGGGTGCGTGGGGGCCATGTGTTTGAGCGATTGTGGGACCATTCGCGGTCCAAATGCGTGATGTGAGGTGTCATCTTGTAACCCTCGAGGTGTAGACAACGACTTGAGGGATGGGATGTCCACGTCATCTGTGACGTCATTAATAACGTCATCAGTATGAGTAGTAGCGAAAGCGGGCATTATGGGGGTTGAAGGGGTATATTTGAGAGATTGAGGGACCATTGGTGGACCAAATGGGCCTTGTGTGGTGTCAGATTGAAGCTGTCGTGGTGTAAATCACGACTTGAGGGACGTCCACGTCATCTGTGACGTCATCAGTTCGAGTGGTAGCGAAAGCGGCCATTTTGGGGGTGTGATGGAAGGTGTTTGTGGTAGAGATGGACCATCCGTCGTCCGATTGCACCTTGTGGGGTGTCATATTGAAGCTCTCATTGTATAGACCACGACTTGAGGGATGTCCATGTCATCTGTGACGTCATTGGTGACGTCATCAGTAGGAGTAATAGCCAAAGTGGGCAGTTTGGGGGTGTGAAGGAAGGTGTTTGGGATAGAGATGGACTGTCCGTGGTCCGAATGCGTCCTGCGAGGTGTCATCCTGATGCTTAATGCTTCAACGCCCTGGTGAATTATTCCCTGAAGCTGTGATTTTCTAAATGTTCCATGGAATTGACACTAATTCATCGAAATGTGGTGACGCCCGTCAACGCCTGTCGTTACGCCTTAACGCCCTAGCATAACGCATTGAGGCCATGATGCGGACCGGAGAGAGATCAACAACAAAAACATGGATGACCGGTCAATCATTTTATTACCCCCTCCAGTACAACATACCCACACTGGGGAAGCCGCGTTTGGTGTGTTTACAACTCAAGTGTTCTTGTCCAATCAGAGACCGCCATTTGGCGCTGCAGGTGTCATATTAGTCCTCGCCCGTTAGATGTATTCGCGGCTGTTTTTGTCCAATCAGAAATCGACATTTCAGAAAGTTCTATCTTCGGCCAGGTTCGCTGTATGGGTATGCCAGAATACCTTTGAGGTAACATATCCTGAAACAGTTGTTTGCGCATTTTGATCGCATTTTCCAAGGCCTCGGTGGGTGGTAAACCCATATCCTCTTCCTAGTGACGCGTGGTCTTCATGATGGTCCTGTGCGTGGGGTCTCTTTTCATTTTAAACGAGAGCAGGGTATACCGTTCAGAGATGGCCATGGTTGTTTTCTAAATCCATGGGCGCATTTGGATGTATGCCTGCTGTAAGTTATCCTGTCCGGCGTCTCCGATTACCGCAGCATTGCGATTAATAGCTTGATGCACAATACGATCCCAGTAGGTATGTTCTGCCTTACTTTCCCGCGATGTAGGCTGACTTTCTGAGGTCAAGCTCTCTGCATCAGAAGATAGACTCAGCAGTCTCTGTATCAGCATCCGTCTCAATGGATTCATCGGTGTCTTCAATCTCATGTATATTCTTCTGGTGTCGCATCATATCGCAATGCCTGGTGAACGTGCGTTTGCACTCAGAGCATGTATGACCCATGTTGATGGTTGAATATCGACTGTGCACGTTTTGGGGGGTACGGTACGCTGGCTTTTATAGAGAGTAACACCCGTCCACATCCGGTTTAACGCTTCAACGCCCTGGTGAAATAGCTCAAGAGCTCTGATTTTTATATATATTCCATGGAATTGACACTAGTTCATCGAAATGCAGAGACGCCCGTCAACGCCCGTCGTTACGCCTTAATGCCCGTCTCAATGCCTTAACGCTCAATCGTAACGCCTTAACGCGTTTTAATGATCCGTTCAAACAAATGCTTCTTTTGTGCTATTGCTCTGACATATGGGTCACGAGGTCGACATACTGCGGACATAAAGCCCGTCGTAGTCTGGGTGGCAATCTGTTATGGGCTAAAATTGCGGCCTTCTCTTTCGAATACCCTTTGCGTTGAAACTTGTTCTCTTTGACCCCCAACGTCTCGCCCATTTCGGCTTTCATACTTTCTTTGAACAAATCCTTCCATAGCCTCGAGTTCACATTTCCTTTGTACGGGTTTGGGTTGGTCCTTCACGGCTGGGTGATATTCCGGGACTGATGGTATGAAGCGGACCTGCCGTATAGGGGCGGGTTGCTGCTGCTGGACGGGTGCTGCCAGGTGTGGACTCGGTGGATGGTGTAGGGGTATATGACGTGGCGGTGATCCCTCGTAACAGATGAATCGTCAACCGGTGACGTTGCGGTGATCCTTCGTAACAGATGAATCGTCAACCGGTGATCTTCGAGGGTATGGGCTTTTAAATCCACGAACAGATAACCGTACGGACGACTTGTCGCCCCTTGAATACGTCTGCATGAAATGATCTGTCGATAAATGCTTGTGCTCTGTCGATGGTATTGGAGAACGACACAAAGTGTTGCCAGTTCAAGGCAATATCTCTGGACGCCTCCCTTTGAGGAAAGAGATTCTAGGTCAAATAGATGACGGACAGATTCCGATGATAGGATCCTTTGGTAAACAAGTCGTCCACATGTGAATTGTCTTTGGCCGCACTCGTCAGATCTTCTAGCACTACCACGTTGGTCTGCTCGGGGTCGAAGGAATCACTGGGATTCTCATGCTGTAACCCACATTCTGTAACCTTGTACTTTCGTATTCGGGCTATCATTAGCTATAACACCAAACAACACGTGTCGATGCTAGGGTTGTTACACCTTCCTCTAAGAACTTCATCACCCACGACGTCTGTCCACATGCCGTAGGACCGCTCACCGTCTTCGTATAGGGATACTCTACTCCACTAGGTGGACCTATAGCGGAACTCGGCGGTGTCTCTTGGTTGTGTTTGCATTGAAGGTGTCCGAGCATACTATCGCGACGAGAGAAGGTTCTCTGGCAGATCGTACACGTACAGGAAATGACGATCAGTCGTCCAATACGTATCGATTGATGAGGGACACGTGTTCATCCCTATATGTACAGACACAACCACCATCATCACCGGGCGTTGACGCTCGTCAAAGCCTGGTGGTGGTGGTAGCTCCTGTGCGGCGGAGGTCCGGAGCTTTTGGAGCCCAGAGCTCGAAAGTAACGTCATCGTACGCATGCGCACGCACCTGTGATGCACCCGCGCCCTGGTGTACCCTATGCGCCGTACGGGCTATAGGGTATACGGTGCACCACAGGTGCGTGTGCATGCTCCGCCCAAAGGGAGCTACCACCACCACCACCGGGCGTTCACGGGCATTTAGGTTAGCTGTTAGTCGTTCAGCAGTCTCATACTGGACAACCAGGTATTACTGTGTCACACCACACACATCTACTATATATGATCATGGACTGTTTAGCCCCATACTGAACAATCACGTATTACTGTGTCACATCACACACATCTGTACTATATATGTACTATATACCCCCACTGACTGTAAGGGTTAGATATCAGTCATTTAACAACCTTATACGGGACAATCACGTATTACTGTGTTACATACTGGAAATTAGGTATTACATCTCACAGATCTATTCTATATATGATCATAGACCGTTAGAGATCAGATATCAGTCATTCAACAGCCTCATACTGGACAATCAGGTATTACTCTGTCACATCACACAGATCTATACAATGTATGACCAAGGCGTGTTATGGTTAGATATCAGTCATTTAACAGCCTCATACTGGACAACCAGGTATTACTGCTGTGTCACATCATACAGATTTATACTGTATGTGGTCAAGGACTGTTAAGGAACACCCTTATATTGGACAGTCACGTATTACTTTGTCACATCACAAACATCTATTCTATATATGACAGGGGCTGTTAGGGGTTAGATAGCAGTCCTTCAACAGCCTCATTTTGGACAACCAGGTATTACTCTGTCACATCACAAATATCTATGCTATATATGATCTATGCTATATATGATCGTGGACTGTTAGGGATCAGAGATCAGTCATTTAACAACCAGATACTGGACAACCAGGTATTACTCTGTTATATAACACAGATCTATACTGTATATGATCATGGATTGTTAGGGGATAGATATCAGTCATTCAACAACCTTATACTGGACAACAAGGTGTTACTGGGTCACACCACACTCATCTATTCTATATATGATCATGGGCTGTTAGAGTTTAGATATCAGTGATTTAACAACCTGATACTGGACAACCACGTATTACTCTGTCACATCACACAGATCTACTTTGCATGATCATGAACTGTTAGGGGTCAGATAACAGTCATTTAACAGCCTTATACTGGACAAATAGGTATTACTGTGTCACATCACACATATCTATAATATACATGGCCATGGACTGTTAGTGTTATATATCAGTCATTTAGCAACCTTATAATGGACAATCACGTATTACCTTGTGACATCACAGTAACAGCCTTATACTAGACAACCACGTATTACTGTGTTACATCACACACGTCTATACTATATATGGCCATAGTCTGCTGGAGGTCAATCTAATTAAAATTAAATCCTATCTGCTCCCCATTTGGATATTGTCGCTTGTAGGATCTAACAGGCTTGCAGTAACTCGCGTGTTAACCAATTCCGATAACGCTTCATAGTACTTTGAAGGGAACATTGATGACAAAGACTTTTTGGTTGGCTCAGCCGAACTAGCCGGCTCGCTGTCGGGGTGTCTTTTCATGTTGCCGCGGTCCCGACATTGTGGCACCATAATACGGGGTAGATACATGGACTGATCTTTGGTGTAAACATTGTGGTAAATTGACACAGTGAACCTATCTCCCCTCCCCGACTGCAAATGGCTGAGTCCAGATGCGACCATGATGTCATAATGCTATTAAATATCCATGGTATGGGCGCTCAGAACACCAAGTTCAATTGAAATATGTAAGATCCTATACAGCGACATGTACGATTGGGGAGCATTGATAGGATATTAATTTATTAAGATTGGCTGGAGGTTAGATATCAGTCATTTAACAACATTATACTGGACAATCACGTATTACTGTATTACATCACACAGATCTATACTGTATATGATCATGTACTGCTAGGGTTAGATATCAGTAATTTAACAACCTTATACTGGACATCAACGTATTACTGTGTTACATCACACACATCTATACTATATATGGCCATGGACTGTTGCCGGTTAGATATCAGGCATTTAACAACCTTATACTGGACAACCACGTATAAAAGTACGTAAATCACACACATCTATACTATATATGACCATGGACTGTTAGGGTTTAGATATCAGTGATTTAACAACCTGATACTGTACAATCAGGTATTACTAAGTTACATCACACACATCTATGCTTTGTATGATCATGGACTGTAAGGGGTTAGATAGCAGTCATTTAACAACCAGATATTGGACAAACACGTATAACTGTGTTACATCACACAGATCTATACTATATATAATCATGGACCGATAGTGGTTATATATCGATCGTTTAACAGCCTCATACTAGAGAACCAGGGATTACTATGTCACATCACGCACATCTATAATATATATGATCATGGAATTGGAGCGATGTGCAAGAGGTGGGAAAAATTGAGGACGTCTGGCGACTAAACAGCAACCATATGTCTCTACTGGAAAGCATTCGTCGACACCCAACATTCAGACCCGAGAATTCGGTGGATTCTCGGAAGTAGCCTTAGCATCTCAGCCGCGCTTTTATTGCAGGTGTTTATGTGAGACAATAAAATATCCACACGGCATCTATCACTGGCTCAAGCGGAATTAGATCGCTAGCTCCGGAGCTGTGATGACAGATCAGCTGATTAAGTAAACGCCTCAACATGGGGTAAACTGGGAAATGCAAGAATACCCAGGAAAACTAGCCTGTAATACCCGACGTCATACGGCTTAAAATTCCCACCCAAAACAATAAACGAGCGACATGCACAGAGGTTTAGCTATCGGTCAAGTAACAACCTTATTATGGGCAACCACGTATTTCTGCGTCACATCACACAGATCTACTTTGCATGATCATGGCCTGTTAGGGGTCAGAAAACAGTCATTTAACAGCCTTATACTGGACAAATAGGTATTACTGTGTCACATCACACATATCTACTACATATAGTCATGGACTGTTAGGGTCAGATATCAGTCATTTAACAGCCTCATACTGGACAACCACGTATTATTGTGTCACATCACACACATCTTCAATATACAGGGTGTTCCAGAAGTCTTGGTCACATTTTGACATTGAATATATTGAAAACTATTGAGGATATAGAAATGCATATGGCAACATCATTAGCATTACACAAAACTTAATGACTTTCATTTTCAAATGGTACCAGTTTCATCTTACTACCATTCATGGCTCAGCAGATACGAGGATTTGAAATGTGACCAAGACTTCTGGAACACCCTGTACATGGCCAAGGTATGTTAGGGTTATATATCAGTCATTTAACAACCTTACAATGGACAATCACGTATTACTGTGTTACATCACACAGATCCATACTATTTATGATCATGGACTGTAAGGGGTCAGATATCAGTCATTTTACAGCCTCATACGGGACAACCAGATATTACTTTCACATCACACAGATCTACTATATATGATAATGGGCTGTTAGAGATCAGGTATCAGTCATTTAGCAGCCTTATGCTGGACAACCACGTATTACTGTGTCACATCACACAGGTCTAGGCCTACATTTTATGAACGTGAACTCTTAGAGGTTATCTATTAGTCATTTAACAGCCTAATACTGGACAACGAGGTATTACTGTGTCACATCACAAAGATCTGCTAAAAAAATCACGGACTGTTAGGGTTCAGATATCAGTCATTT
>JAVTVY010013508.1:0-58265 GCA_036873755.1 Hanleya hanleyi
TTTTCACCTACGTCGTGAGGTATGCCGGGGAGAAAGTTGACATTTTCCAGACTTGTAGATTCATAGGCTGACTGCCATTGACTGTAACACCATACGATGCGTGTTGGAGAGGGGTAGATATTAGCACGCTCCAAAAATTTCATTACCCATGATGTCTTCCCACTACCAGTAGGCCCGCTGACGATCATAGTAAATGGATGTGCTAATGCTCTCGAGCGAGCCATAGATCGAGTGTCCTGATTAAGTTTATGTTCCGCTATTATTGGTTGAGTCTCCAATTGGTGTATAACTTGATGTCTGATCAGGTTATCCGGACGCGAGAATGTTTTCTGACACACCGTGCACTTGTTTGACATGTTGACGCTTCTCTGCCAAAACGTAGATTAATTTTGATATCATTTTTCTCCATATTTTATACTATGCGGTATATCCTCCTTTCCTCCCCCTCCTCCTCTCCTCCTCCTCTTACCGGCACTTGTACTCTTGCTTTCTGACGCTGTCTATAGATTTCTGCTTTAGCCTGCTCTACAACTCGCTGTGCCGGTGAAATTAATTCAACTTTCATTTCTCTTGTACGTGATTTGTTAGTCGAATTCGCCGTACTGTTGTCTTGTGCGATATTAGGAGAGTTTGGAGGAGAATGCACTCTTCGGCCGACATGATAACTAAGTAACCAACTAAGCACCACCCAGCCCAGTCGTGTTCCTGCTACTTCAAAGAAGAAATCTTTGAAGCAGCATGGAACCAGGCACCCTCCATCCACCCTATAAAACACAAGGACAGCGCACAAGACACAGACAAGACGCTTACATGGTGCAATAAAGACAAGTGATATTACAGTGCTAGACATGACATTATCAAGTTCAATATAGATATTTAACTCCATGATAGAACGAAGTACAAAAGTAAAAGGCATACTAACAGGGTGTCGTCAGCTATGATCAGTGTCCGTGCGAGTTAGCCAACAGATGATATGAATTGAAAAAGTTGGAGGCCGCGGCCTAGATTAATCCAAAAATTAAATATTTATATTTTCCTGCTCGGTTTTATTGCTGTCACCCGTAAGAACATTGTGGCATGGGCCTGAATGATCATTACTCTATATGGTTGACAAGTTTACAAACATTTTTTTTTTTTTTTTTTTTTTTTTTTTGACGCGGAACGGTGAATAAGGGACAATCAGGCAAGAAATGTGTGGCTGTCTCATCGCGGAAGCCACATTATGTGGTATCCGAAAGGTGATTATTAAACAGGTGGCGCTTTAATTTGCTACAACCATTACGGATGCGACAAAGTGAAACATTACAGTATTAACAGCGTGTGTTTGTGCCTAAACCGTTCTCTATGTAATATATTGAATGTATTTCAAACCAATAACATACTGTTCTTGTATTCAATGTGATATAATTCAGTCAAACAAGAAAAACAATCTACGATTTAAGAGTGTAGGGTGTAAATTATATATACTCACACATCTGTAAACATTGCAAGTATGACCTAAAAGGCGTACACACAGGGGATACGAAAATATCGTCATCTGGTTTATATTAGTGTGAGATCTACTTTTAGACCGGAAGAAACCCGTTTCGTCTGTTTATGTCTTTAAATAGAACCCTCGACAGGCAAGGCTTTGGTGTAAGACCTCCCATTGAAAAGGTAATACCCCGGACGCCAACAAACATTAATCACAGCATCCTAATCAAGAAAGAGGAGTTCACACATTGTATTTGGCAACATTTACTCATATAAAGTCAATTACAGTCTACGTTTTCAGGGTGGGATAAAGGTGTAAATAAGCTTTGCGATATTGTTTTTGATGTTGATCACATAATCATATTATGACAATCAACCTGCTGGAACGTTTTCTAAACCGCAATAGTGACAAGAACCCAAGCTACCTAATAATAGAAGATTCAAGACTTAAAAAATCAAGCTTTCGATTCTATTGTTCGACTTCCTCCTTTGCAAACATAAAGTTTCCGAGTAAAACAAACCTCTAATGATTATATATTCTGAAGGCAAACGTTAAGACGGAAATGTGACAATACTTTAGGTGTTGATTATAGGCAGGATCAGAGAGACAGCCCATGAAACCTGAGGCCGAAACTGTTTCGGCTGTTGAAGAAAGCAACGAACTATCTGTTCATGAAATTAAACAGAAACTTGCGGCACTCGGTGTTTCAACAAAACTAAGAAAGAAAGAAAAACTTCTGTCATTGCTAAATAGATTGAATTCATGATATGGCACAATTTACTGCGAATTTTTTGCACCCATTGGTCAAAATGAGTGCGAAGTGTCATATATTGTACATACATGTACTATATGTAAATAACACAATGCATCGAAGAGGTTTAATTATATAATGATTGGTCAGAAACGACTTCGCCTGGTGCAATACACAATTGTGATCCGTGTTTAATCCGCCCAGCAGGTATCTTCACCTGTCACCGACCGGCCCCCACTTCGTCATTCTAGCTGAAGAGCTGTCTTTCTCTAAAAATTCTCAAACTTTAAATTGAAATGGAAGCAAGAAGATATTTTCGTTGGCAGTGGAAGGGTGATTTTTGCTCATATGTATCGGACTGTGAAGACGTGAAGGGACGGTTAGGATGTATGAATGGCAAGTATAAGTCATCTTTTTCTTCTTTTTATATTTGTGTATTAATATTACAATGGTTGTAGAAATGTTAGAAAAATCAATGTATTACATATATCTATGTACTGTAGAAACGATTAAAATGGAATTAGCTTAATATAACATGAAGTGTGAGTGGTCTTTTATATCAATCAATTGTATGGGGATAAGCCGGATACATGGGTATAAAGGTCAAGAATGATGTCGAGGAAAATTGTTGACACTCGCAAATAAGAAAGAAACCAGACATAGTCCTGATGCGGGTAGTGGTATATACTGGACTCGGTTTGCTAGTCGATTCTCAACATTTTAACATACTGACGGGATTTAGTCAGATAGAAAGAAATAGACTCAGGGAACGGAATTGGCGTACTTGACAGAATTGGCTTTAATCAAGGCAATTTCGTTCAGTACCTCTCTACCGCTCATTTCATGGGTAGCTTCTCGTCGATAACCACTCATCCAGAAATAGCCTTTCTGTTGACGAAGCAATGATGCTGTCGGTGGTATGCTCACGCCTTCGTTGTAAGATATTCATTAGTCGAAATCCCCTATCTCTAGTGTTTTGATGACGTCACTTCCGGTTGACGTCCTCTATTTGTGAAAACAAAGAACCCTCGGGGAAAATCCCATTCTCCCCATCACCCTGACGTCATCCTACACAGTCAGTCATAGGTCAAACTTTTTGGGTGAGGAGGAGGAGGAGGAGGAGGAATTGTAGGAAATAGAGACAAACCCATACGATGATTATAAAATAATCGTTCTATTCATAATAGCACTGCTTTAAAAATAATGAGGGAATCAGCTTATATGAAATACATCGCCTCTGTTGTGGCTATCGCTTTAACATCTAATGTTTATCTACTAATATTTCTACTGGAGTCTGTTTTCGGAATCTTCGCTGTCACTACTTTCCACATAGTCGTTATTATTACTAACGCTATCAATCAACCTATCGAATAAGAATTTCCGCATCTTAATCGTCTGTCTCAGTGCTTCCTCGTAGTCCACGTCGTATAACGTTTGTATACGCCTCGTTGTTTTCAAAATCTCGTTATGAATATAATCAGTTTGTAGCTTTTGCATGTTCACAAGCAGTTTGTAGTATGTTTGACGTAAGGTCTTCATCATCGATGAAATATAATCCTGCGTGGCGTTTTCACCAGACTCATCCTCGTCATGACCTTGGCTTATATATTGTTGTTTTCTCTCATCAATCGCAACCCTGTAATCTCTTGCGATAGGTTTACCGAACATCTCGTTCCACACGTTATATTTGACCCGTTTCCGCAAATGGCTGGGTTGATCTATTTTCCTAGGATGGATGATTTCTTCATAGTTACAACACTCGTCATCTGAAGGGTATTTTCTCTTCGAAGCTCAGTTCCATTCCCGCTCCTATGGATCATCTGCCTCTGCTGGGACTCGTCATCTTCATTCCGTCCAACCACGGTGCATCTGTCTTCGTATGTAATCCCTCTCCCACTTGATCATTCCTCTTAACGGAAGATGGCGGATCCTGATATTGTATCACGTTTGAGAGGGGAACGGGTATGCGTTGAAATTGTGTCGATGGATTATGAATTGGGGGTGGGCGAGGCAGCAGTTGTTGTTCTTCCTTTACAAGTTCCTCGTCGCCTGGTATCACATTGGTAGACAGTCTGTCATTTTCCGCTGTACGGGATTTTAAATCGATGAACAGATATCCGTACGGACGAGATGTGGCTTCGTGAAATTTTGCCATAAAATGTGTCGTATCCCGAGGAAAGATCCGTCTCCCGAACGTGCAGATTTGCTGTCTATCAATAGGATTATTGAATAGAACGAAATACTGACAGTTTAGCGTGATGTCTCGAGATGCCTTGCCTTGAGGGAAGAGATTCTGAGTCAGATAAATTATGGATAAATTTCTGTGATGCGAACCTTTGGTGAATAGGTCGGCAATTTTGTCTTCGCGCTTCACCTCGCCCATCAAATCGTCCAGAACAATAACGTTGGTTTGGTCGGGGTCGAAGTAATACTTTTCACCTACGTCGTGAGGTATGCCGGGGAGAAAGTTGACATTTTCCAGACTTGTAGATTCATAGGTTGACTGCCATTGACTGTAACACCATACGATGCGTGTTGGAGAGGGGTAGATATTAGCACGCTCCAAAAATTTCATTACCCATGATGTCTTCCCACTACCAGTAGGCCCGCTGACGATCATAGTAAATGGATGTGCTAATGCTCTCGAGCGAGCCATAGATCGAGTGTCCTGATTAAGTTTATGTTCCGCTATTATTGGTTGAGTCTCCAATTGGTGTATAACTTGATGTCTGATCAGGTTATCCGGACGCGAGAATGTTTTCTGACACACCGTGCACTTGTTTGACATGTTGACGCTTCTCTGCCAAAACGTAGATTAATTTTGATATCATTTTTCTCCATATTTTATACTATGCGGTATATCCTCCTTTCCTCCCCCTCCTCCTCTCCTCCTCCTCTTACCGGCACTTGTACTCTTGCTTTCTGACGCTGTCTATAGATTTCTGCTTTAGCCTGCTCTACAACTCGCTGTGCCGGTGAAATTAATTCAACTTTCATTTCTCTTGTACGTGATTTGTTAGTCGAATTCGCCGTACTGTTGTCTTGTGCGATATTAGGAGAGTTTGGAGGAGAATGCACTCTTCGGCCGACATGATAAAGCGACAGTAGTGAAGCGTTCAACGGTTTCTAAATGAACGCTACAATCCCTCTTATAGAGTTATGATATAGGTATGACAACAGGGAATTACAGGGGTCTTTACTGGGAATGGACGTTTTCGGAGTCCTCGTTGTCAGTCAAAGTCGATTGAAGAAAATAATTTGCGGTTTCCAGCTGCGTCTCTATAAAACTTTGAAATGCCACATGCAAGGTCAGCAGATTCTGAGCACGGGTAGTTGTGTTGGTATCGTCTTCGGATCCTATCTGTTTCTTATGCAGTAGAAGACATACGCTGGTCAGCAATTGGATGTCATCTAAGAGCGTGATAAGATGACAACGCATGCGTTGGTACTGAGAGGGCTCATTGGTCCCACCTTGGGGTGTATCGATAATAGCGTCGAGTTGAACGTCGGTTCGACGTAAGGCTTCGGCTAGAATATCCTCATTTTGGGGTTCAAAGTTTCCATAAGTTAGTGTGGACTCCGTAGTATTCATGGTAAATAAAGAAAGACGGTGTCCTGTGGGCTAGCCTTGTAGTGTCGTAGACGGGCTACCACTGGCTGTAGTACCGTACAACACGTGTTCAACCCTTCAACGCTAAGGAACCACTTGTTGGAAAAGTGCTAATGATGACTTGAGGTATAAATAACCTGGATGATGAGCATAGCTATTTCAACAGATTGCTCGAGATGGAGAGCTTAGAGGACGACGGTGGACGAGGGCGCTTATTTATAGGTTCGGGGGAGAACGTGGCATGATGTCATCGGGTATAAATAACCGAATACGTATAGAAATTAGGTGGATGACGGTACTCTCAACGACTCCGAGTCAACCAAAATAGCTTCGAACTCTCCCGTACACCTGCTCGTATTTATAACCCTCCGACCTATTTAAGTGACGTCATGCGTCCATGCGTCCTTGTTTCTCAACCCCCATAAAACATTCTACTTCCACCGCACGTGAGGCACACCACATGCTATAGGATGTGTTTCGGCTACCAAGACCTCGTTTATTTCCGAATTATCAGAAGATGAAATATATCAAGCTGTACCAGACATTCACTACGCTTTGCTTTCCGCCTATCCGTTTAATTGTAGGCGTTTTTTTCTGCGTTGTCGTCTAAAACTGATCTCCGTGGTAACGGAAGTCATATAGCTGCTCTGAGTTTCCGCGAGATGCTGTGCTTTCTACACGGATGCCAATATGGAGTCCTAGCAGTGCGAGGCGAGGTATTAATGTCCTACATTATCCGCGGCCGTGTCGCCGAATGAGGTAATCTAGCAAATTACGAAACGCGTCGCTTTCGTACTCATACAAGTTGGTAGTTTCATACTGTGGCAGATGGCTTCCAAAATAAATCATGTCTAAAAACTCTTCGGTAGACCATAATTGTTATCTCTTGAGTCAAACTCCTTTTGCGTTTTCGACGACGGCGTTTAAAGAAAACGTCATATCCCGGCTTCAGAAACTGCTCTCAGAAGGTGCAGACCCTAATTTCATCTTCGAAGGCAGCAGCTCTCTTTGCGAGGCCAGTAAGAATGGAAATATGGCCATTGTCATCGTTCTGCTAAATCATGGGGCGTCGGTGAACTTTCAAAATGAGGATGGAAACACGCCATTACATCTTTCGTTATTATCTGGACTATACGTAACGGCAATATTGTCAGAACCAATAGGCGTCATGCAACAGTTGATACACCATGGCGCCGACTACAATACCCGGGACAAAGAAGGACGCTCACCTCTGATTATCGCTGTCACATATTTGAAGATCTGTATGTCTTCTATACCTTCTTTTATTCATGTGAACATGACGGCTAAAACACCATTTGAATTCCCCTTCTACCACGATGCCACCAAATTGCTGATACAACACGGCGCTAACATTAATATACAGTATGACGACAAGCCATGGATACACGATCTCATAGGTGGGTGGCCGGATCTCAAACTGGCATTGGAAATGGCGACCATTATGCACTGGGCGGGAATTTCTCCATATCACTGCGGTACTATCCATATTAACAGAGAAGTAGGGTCGTGTCTCGTCACAGACACGGCATGGATATCATACCTCCAAGAGTTATGCACTGCTGGGTTTGATATCAATATGGACAGTGTGGATATGTCTGATATTAAACGCAGTAGCCGTCTGCCATTGGAGTCACTGACAAAAATCGTTTCCGATGTGAAAATTCTTGAACAATATCTGATACAACAAAGAGCAACCGTGCGCTCCCTATATCAAATATGTCGTACTCGCATACGTCATGAATTAGCATTCTCGGAAAGAAGATGTCATATTCTTCAGAAAATTGAGTCGCTGCCTTTACCTGGACAAGTTAAATCATACCTGCAATTAGAACAATCACCAGCATGTAGTGATTCAGGAGTCTGTAATGATGTTACAAACAAGCGTTCTGAGAACCCCAACATCTCGCCTTGCGGGGTCATCCGCCAAAGGTGCAGCAGTATTGAAAGCATACATGTAGAGCAAACAATAAGGTCTGGAATAAGTGATGCGGTACAGACAATAATGTCTGGAATAGATTATCTGGTAGAGACAATAACATCAGTCCCATGTGGGATTACTGGCAAAAGTTAATCCCATGTAGGATGGATAGGTCAGTGCAGTCGGATTACTGGTACATAGGGCATTCCAGTGCGAGATTACTGCTGGGTGGACCAGTCCCATGTTATTACTGATGGATAGTCCTCTGTGGGATTACTGCTGGATAGTCCAGTCCCAAGTGGGATTACTACCATCACCATCATGGTATGGATGGTAGTGATGGTATGGATGGTAATGATGGTATGGATGGTAGTGATGGTATGGATGGTATTGATGGTAGTGATGGTATGGATGGTAGTGATGGTATGGATGGTAGTGATGGTAGGAATGGTAGTGATGGTATGGATGGTAGTGATGGTATGGATAGTAGTGATGGTAGAAATGGTAGTGATGGTATGGATGGTATAGATGGTAGTGATGGTATGGATGGTAGTGATGGTATAGATGGTAGTGATGGTATAGATGGTAGTGATGGTATAGATGGTAGTGATGGTATGGATGGTAGTGATGGTATGGATGGTAGTGATGGTATAGATGGTAGTGATGGTATGGATGGTATGGATGGTAGTGATGGTAGGAATGGTAGTTATGGTATGGATGGTAGTGATGGCATGGATGGTAGTGATGGTATGGATGGTAGTGATGGTATGGATGGTAGTGATGGTAGGAATGGTATGGATGATAGGAATGGTAGTGATGGTATGGATGGTAGTGATTGTATAGATGGTAGTGAAGGTAGGAATGGTATGGATGGTATGGATGGTAGTGATGGTAGGAATGGTCGTGATGGTATGGATGTGATGGTATGGATGGTAGTGAAGGTATGGATGGTAGTGATGGTATGGATGGTAGTGATGGTATGGATGGTAGTGATGGTAGGAATGGTAGCTATGGTATGGATGGTAGTGATGGTATGGATGGTAGTGATGGTATGGATGGCATAGATGGTAGTGATGGTATGGATGGTAGTGATGGTATGGATGGTAGTGATGGTATGGATGGTAGTGATGGAATGGATGGTAGTGATGGTAGGAATGGTAGTGATGGTATGGATGGTAGTGATGGGATGGATGGTAGTGATGGTAGGAATGGTAGTGATGGTATGGATGGTAGTGATGGTATGGATGGTAGTGATGGTATGGATGGTAGTGATGGTAGGAATGGTATGGATGGTATGGATGGTAGGAATGGTATGAATGGTAGTGATGGTATGGATGGTATGGATGGTAGTGATGGTAGGAATGGTATGAATGGTGGTGATGGTATGGATGGTAGTGATGGTATGGATGGTATGGATAGTAGTGATGGTATGGATGGTAGTGATGGTATGGATGGTAGGAATGGTATGAATGGTAGTGATGGTATGGATGGTAGTGACGGTATGGATGGTATGGATAGTAGTGATGGTATGGATGGTAGGAATGGTATGGATGGTAGTGATGGTATGGATGGTAGTGATGGTATGGATGGTAGTGATGGTAGGAATGGTATGAATGGTAGTGATGGTATGGATGGTAGTGATGGTATGGATGGTAGTGATGGTAGGAATGGTATGGATGGTAGTGATGGTATGGATGGTAGGAATGGTATTGATGGTATGGATGGTAGTGATGGTATGGATGGTAGTGATGGTAGGAATGGCATGGATGGTATGGATGGTAGCGATGGTATGGATGGTAGGAATGGTATGAATGGTAGTGATGGTATGGATGGTAGTGATGGTATGGATGGTATGGATAGTAGTGATGGTATGGATGGTATGGATGGTAGGAATGGTATGGATGATAGTGATGGTATGGATGGTAGTGATGGTAGTGATGGTAGGAATGGTAGCGATGGTATGGATGGTAGTGATGGTAGTGATGGTATGGATGGTAGTGATGGTAGGAATGGTAGTGATGGTATGGATGGTAGGAATGGTAATGATGGTATGGATGGTAGTGATGGCATGGATGGTAGTGATGGTAGGAATGGTAGCGATGGTAGGAATGGTAGCGATGGTATGGATGGTAGTGATGGTATGGATGGTAGTGATGGTATGGATGGTAGTGATGGTAGGAATGGTAGTTATGGTATGGATGGTAGTGATGGTATGGATGGTATGGATGGTAGTGATGGTATGGATGGTAGTGATGGTATGGATGGTGGGAATGGTATGGATGGTAGTGATGGTATGGATGGTAGTGATGGTATGGATGGTAGTGATGTTAGGAATGGTAGTGATGGTATGGATGGTAGGAATGGTAATGATGGTATGGATGGTAGTGATGGCATGGATGGTAGTGATGGTATGGATGGTAGTGATGGTAGGAATGGTAGTGAGGTATGGATGGTAGTGATGGTATGGATGGTAGTGATGGTAGGAATGGTAGTTATGGTATGGATGGTAGTGATGGTATGGATGGTAGTGATGGTATGGATGGTAGTGATGGTAGAAATGGTATGGATGGTAGTGATGGTAGGAATGGTAGTGATGGTATGGATGGTAGTGATGGTATGGATGGTATCACAGGTACATCTTTTAATCATAAGAAACATGTGTACCAAGTTTCATAATCATTCAATGACAACTGACAACTGCAGCAAACTGTGGTGTACAGATGTACATGTGCACTTCGGCTAAATGCAAAACTCAATCAGTTGCCATAATTTGGAGAAAAATTAATATTTCATCTCAAAAATAGCACAAATAAATCCTCCAATCATAAGAAACATTTGTACCAAGTTTCGTAATCATCCAATGAGAGCTGACAACTGCAGCAAACTTATCATGTACATGTATATGTATACATGTAGAGGCCTACATGTACAATTTACCTAAACAGAAAACTCTTCATTTGCCATAATTTGGAGAAAAATTAATATTTCTCGTCAAAAATAGCACAGGTACATCCTCTAATCATAAGAAACATGTGTACCAAGTTTCATAATCATCCAATGACAGCTGACAACTGGAGCAAAGTTACCATGTAGATGTATATGTATACATGTAGAGGCCTACATGTACAATTTACCTAAACAGAAAACTCTTCATTTGCCATAATTTTGAGAAAAATTAATATTTCTTCTCAAAAATAGCACAGGTACATCCTCTTATCATAAGAAACATGTGTACCAAGTTTCATAATCATCCAATGACAGCTGACAACTGGAGCAAACTTACCATGGACATGTATATGTACAATTTACCTAAACAGAAAACTCTTCAATTACCATAATTTGGAGAAAAATTAATATTTCTTGTCAAAAATAGCACAGGCACATCCTCTAATCATAAGAAACATGTGTACCAAGTTTCATAATCATCCAATGACAGCTGACAACTGGAGCAAAGTTACCATGTACATGTATATGTATACATGTAGAGGCCTACATGTACAATTTACCTAAACAGAAAACTCTTCATTTGCCATAATTTTGAGAAAAATTAATATTTCTTCTCAAAAATAGCACAGGTACATCCTCTTATCATAAGAAACATGTGTACCAAGTTTCATAATCATCCAATGACAGCTGACAACTGCAAGAAACTTTCCAAGTACAGATGTGCATGTGCACTTCAGCTAAACGCAAAACTCATTCATAGGGATTTTAACATTAGAGTACCCCAGGGGTAGTACCCCCAGGTGGCATACCCACCCCCCATATTTTTTATATTTTTTTTATATTTTTTCTAATTTTTCTAGATTTTTTTTTAACTTGCTAAGCCAAAAACCCATTCATTTCCAGGCAGGGGACACCGACACCGACACCGACATCCTCTTTCCCCCTCTCACAATATCCCCCCTTTACTTCGTAAGGCGAGATAATAAGGACAAGAACAATTGCTGTTACATTTTGTAATCATTTATGGATTTAGACAATAATGACATTGTAGGGGAGAAATCTGTGAATACATACAAATTCCTAACCTAGTGTACATTTATTCAATTGCTTTATAATGTATTTTAATACATCGATCAGATGTTGTCCATAAAAAAACGGTTATAAATGTAATGATGACTTTATCCGGGTCAAACAATTGATCCAGGAAGATTCCATTTGACCATTCTACTCCGATTGAAAATTAGTCTATTAGATTAACAAGCGCTGGATGAGCGCAAAGACCTCCGTCGAGGCAACAGGGTCCGTAGGGGAATACATCGCTGAATGACATAGGGCCGGATGCAAAGCTCAATTTTGCATTTGTTGGACGTTAACTTCATCAATGGTAATTAACCTGGGACTGAGGTTTCCCCACTAGCATGTCCAGCTACATGTGTAAGGATGTGGAAGTCACATTCCCCGCACATAATTTTTGTCTGATTTCACGTGCTTGAAATATTGGGGTATGGAATAGAGTATATTTTTTTTATATTCATATATTTTTATTGCCATTAAATTGCCACATAATACATACAAGTAGAATGACATACAATATGAACAAATCGAATATAAGTTGTTATTTGGCATTATTATAAGGACGATCACACACACACACACACACGCACGCACATACATACATATATACATATATTGATATCATAACTCCTCACTCTCCAATGCAATATAACTTCTTTGGATTACTTGACAGGTTGACATAGTAGTACATATAGTATACATATATAGGCACACACAGATTTTACTATATACCAGTACGGTAGGGGTGTAACAATAAGAGACAATTGAACATTTATACAATTAATCCTGTTAACCGTTTTCATCAGAATCATTTTCTGCTTTGGTGACGGCATGGAGCCATGGTTCCCATAAAAGGTTGAACTTCTGAAGATTTGACTTTTTCATCGAGATATATTTTTCTATAGAGTACCGCTGAGTTATGATGTTTTTAATTGCCAAAATGGAAACAGACTGTCTTTCAAATTTAGATTTGTAAATATAGCGTTTAGTGACGAGTATAATGAGATTGAGTATTTTTGAAAAGTCTGTGGTCATAGTTTCTCCGAATATAATATTTTTTGCCGTCAATGCGATCGGCAAGTTTGTTGTGGTATGTAACCATGCCTCGATGTCCCACCAAAGACGGCGGATCTTCTCGCAGTCCCAAAAGACGTGCTCTATAGTTTCAAGATGGTCACTACAAAAGAAACATAAGTCATTATCTTGAATGCCAATCTTGAATAGAGTATATTGATAGAAAACCTTGAATACTGCTGGAGACATTAGGCCCCTTCCCAACCCCAACTCCTCCTGAGAGGATGCCCCCACCCAAATCAACACGTTAGCGGCAGAAATGAGACCCTGTGTGCCTAGTTATACCAATTTGCTTGTGATTTTGTGCTATAGGCCCGACACATCAACACTTCATATTTTGTATGTGTACAGTATAGCATCTTCATTGAGAGAATCCTCTACAAAACACACCTGATTTTACCGACACTCCGTTCTGATCTGCCTCAGCATCATGTGGTGAGGATTCATTGTGCTCGGTATAATTTTGTATAATGGTGTTACAGGTCACCTTCACCATACTGTATCAATGACCATGGACTTGTACATGTATCACATTCATATTGAATGGTGACGGCTGATGAGAATATTGCCCATATGGAACAAATGGTTGGATTCCAGCAAATAAAAAGTTCATATTAATCATAAACAACATACAGTTAATAATATTATCAAATAATTATGTATATTCCTTGTCGACATAAATATATTACAGACAATATTATGACTGAATCATGGTAACAGATATACACCTGAATCACACCATTTGTAGATCACTGTCAGGTTATCGCTTAACATTTAACAATTTCTGAAAATGACGGCATTTTAATATCTGTCCAATCTGATATAATTTACTGGCTTACCTATTCATAAATGCGTATTGGCTAAGATCACATTATGCCTTGTATATATACTGTGCGTATGGAGCTGTTTGTAACTTTGTTCACTGCTGCAGATGCTATAACTAATAGCAAAATATACAGAATAAATTGTGATTCCTAATCGGAGTTGCTTTTTTTCTCTACAATTGAAGAAAAATGGTGTGTTCTTGTGCATTTTGACAGAATATTTAGAGTTTGAGGATGATATCTAATGATGCCCCAAAATGAACTGAATTTTCCGTGTCATCTGTCTGTCTCTGTTTACCCACCTTTCTTGTCATACCACATATGCAGCTGGTGATGGATCAGAAGCCTAATGAAATTGACTGACCTTCACCTGTTTTATCGAGGTCAAATTTAGCATTAGCAATAATTTTCAAAGGAGTGAAGATAGGCTCTCCAAATTCATAATACTTGTGCAATTGGTGACGGACTAGAAGCCTATTCCAGTTGACTGAATCTATTTTCTCAGGTTATATACTGTATATTATGATATAACATGAAATATAGCTAGGCGTTCTAAATTGATACCACATATGCAACTATGATGGACCTGAAGTCTATGAATATGACTGACATTAACCTATTTTCTCAAGATCAAAAACTGTAAGTTAAGTCACATCTTAACTGCTAACATACATCTCAAATCTAACATTGTCATCATTTTGTTGTGGCTGTGGTTTTTCTTCCAGAACAATTTAGCGAATTTTGCATGTGCTTCAACAGTCTCATGCTTCAACAGTAAATTAAACCATGCTGTATCGGCTGAGCTGTTGAAATAGCCTTCATTTCCTAGCTCGGACATACTGCATCACTGTCGAAATATGAGTACCAAGACAGAGTGATAGATCACGCAACCAGTGAAGGTTCCCGATTTACATTGAATGTCGTTATTGCCTAAGTAGTATTAGCAGCATTTTACAGCAACAACAATTCGCTGACTTACAGCGAAAAATTATAGTGAAAGGTATCCATTTTTTTGTTGTTTGGCATTTTTATGACATTGTTTCATATAGAATACAACAGCCTAATTCATACAGTCAGGAATAAATCTTCATGTTCAAACTTTCGTAGGAAATATAAAAGTGGCAATTTGAAATTTTATTTTTATTCGATTTTTTAATGTCGGTGGTACCATGAAATGCAAAATAAAGTTGGTATTGTCTCACACTGGGTTTCAACCATTGGTGAAGAAATCCTTTCTACCAGGGATGATTCCGGATTGCTCATCCTCCAGGGGTATTTGCCCCTCACCCTGTCCCATCCTAAAACAATTGCCACCCCTAATAGGGGGTGTGCTCAAATTGGGGAGATCTGAAGCCCTCTGAGTACAAAATTATGTGTTAAAAAATTGTCTGGGGGAATGCTCACGAGCCTTCATTTCAAAATTTCGTCGGGAACCATAACAAACCCTATTGGAAATCACATGAGTCGTGGGTTCCCCATATGACAATTATTTGGCGGGAGATCTCAAGTTGCATTCCTAGACCCCCGTCTGATCGACGGAGGTAAAAATTTCAGTTTATTATGATCGATTAGACTGATTTTTCAGTATACACAAGGTTCAGTCTGTCCTTTTTCAATGTAATAGATTGAGAATAATTTCACTCGCACCGAAAGATTGACATTTTGTCATAACTTCCAATCTTCCTAAACCATGGAGAATCATGGATATTTTGGGGCTAAAATGGTCCAAATGAACTCCCAGGGTGAGTGGGTGGTTGAGTGGGTGAGGGAGTGAGTGGTCATAACAGGTCGTTTAGGAGTAGTAGCCAAAGTGGACATTTTGGGGGTGTGAAGGAAGTTGTTTGGGATAGAAATAGACCATCCGTGGTCCGAATGCGTCGTGTCACTTGTTAACATTGGTAGCAACATGCACCAACGTCAAGCTTAACGCTTCAACGCCATGGTGAATTAGACCTGAAGCGATGATTTTTTAGATATTCCATGGAAATGCCACTAATTCATCGAAATAAGGTGACACTCGTCAACGCCTGTCGTTACGCCTTAATAATAAGTCCAGTCAAATTGAGGTTTGACCCACCACAAATTGCAACAGAATTGTTTTTGCTGCAGGGGTCGAGTGAGTGGTTGGGTCGAGTGAGGTGTCATAGTCAAGCGCTCCTCCAGGGCGATCAAGTCATGGGTGGGTGCATGTACAATTAGGATTTGTCCTGAAAATATAAAAGCGGAACACGGACTTTACACCTAACCCATAAGGAATACTGGGAGTGCAAGTATGGGGTATACGGATGGTCATTTTTTTTCTTGTGGATTTTACTATGGGTTGTGGGATCTTGTTTTTTTCGTCTCGAGCTGTAGGAGACGATGGGAGGGGTCTAGAAACTAAGCGGTGATATGTTTTGAAAAGTTGACGGAGGTCTGGATAGGACCATACTTGCTCAGTGGACAGTGTTGAACCTAATGGGAAACCCACACATGCTCATTACGGTATGGGTTGTGGGATCTTGTTTTTCACTTCTCACCACGTAGAACACGACGGGCGCGGTCCCTAAGCGATTAGTTGAATTTTTTTGAAAAAGTCACTGTGTGCATGTGTAGTGGGTAAATAGCGCTGGGTGGACGTTTTGGGGTCTAGGGGAGACCCTTGTGGTTCGATTGGGTCGAGTGAGATATCATTGTAAAGCATACGTGGAGGAGCATCTGACAGGAGAGTGTGACGTGGAACTGACGTCATTCTGTGCATGCGCAGTAGACAAAGCGTATGGAAATAGACGTTTTGGGGCCGAGAGGACCCCTTGTGGTCCGATTGGGTCGAGTGTGCTAGGTATCAATGTGTAGCATACGTGAGGGAGCATCCGACGGGATGGGTGAGACGTAGAACTGACGTCATTCTGCGCATGCGCAGTAGACAGAGCGTATGGATATAGACGCTTTGGGACCAAGGTGGGCCCCTAGTGACCCGATTGGGTCGAGTGAGGTGTCAAGGTGAAGTGCTCTTCCAGGGCGATCAAGTCATGGGTGGGTGCATGTAAAATTAGGATTTGTCTCTAAAACAAAAAAAGCGGAACACGGACTTTACACCTAAACCATGGAGAATCATGGATATTTTGGGGCCAAAATGGTCCAAATGAACTCCCAGGGTGAGTGGGTGGTTGAGTGGGTGAGGGAGTGAGTGGTCATAACAGGTCGTTTAGGAGTAGTAGCCAAAGTGGACATTTTGGGGGTGTGAAGGAAGTTGTTTGGGATAGAAATAGACCATCCGTGGTCCGAATGCGTGGTGTCACTTGTTGACATTGGTAGCAACATGCACCAACGTCAAGCTTAACGCTTCAACGCCATGGTGAATTAGACCTGAAGCGATGATTTTTTAGATATTCCATGGAAATGCCACTAATTCATCGAAATAAGGTGACACTTGTCAACGCCTGTCGTTACGCCTTAATAATAAGTCCAGTCAAATTGAGGTTTGACCCACCACAAATTGCAACAGAATTGTTTTTGCTGCAGTGCATTTCCCAAAGGTCTCTAGAATAGCATACTAAAAGTCTACAAACAGATATGCATGGGAAATATATTAAATTTGAAGTTGAAATTTGAGGCATTTTTCGCGAAATTTCAATGTTTACCTGTCTCTTGCTCCTATAAGAAAACCTTGTACTTGGTACTAAACATGAAAGAAATGGGTCATTACTTACACTCTTTCCACTCGTTATCATATCAAGGTTATGCTCAACCTAAAATAATACCCTTGCACAAAAATATTTATGGAGAAATTCAAAATCTAAACTTTTTACCATTTTCATGACAGTCCAGGCAATATATCTGTGGGTTTTTTTAGCTAGACCCAAAACAAATTGCAACATAATTTTTTTCACTGGTATGCATCTCTAATGGGTTCCCAGAACAACATACTAAAAGTCTACCAAAATCTATTTGGTGGAGATACGACTTTTTTTTAAAAGATACGCCATTTTATAATACATAATGGGCCATTATGCATCATATAAGCAAGGTAGAATATCGTTTTTTCCGTGAATAAGGACAGTTTATCATCCAGAAATCACATGACCTTGGGTACAGTATGCCATGGTGGTGAAAACATTGTCTTCGCGGTGGATTTGCTCATAAGCGTAGATAGCAAACTGATAGTTCAGCATCAGGCTATGTGAATTATACATGGTAATATTCAGACAGCTAACATTTTTGCCATTAGCATAATCATATGAAAGAGGAATTCTCTCCCAAATATGAAATGACAAGCTGTGATATATTTTCCTTCAACCGATAACTGTCTTCTTGACATTCCAAACTATCCGTTTCTTTGCATTCTCTCTTGGTTGAAAGTAGATGTCATTGTCATCCATGTCTGCATGAAAACAGAGCAGAGCTAACAGGTCAATATCATCACCAACCAAAATTTTGATGCTTTCAGCCGATTAAACGGCAGCTTTTACAATAAAAACATCTGCATATAAAACATCCCGTCCTTTCCAACTGGTCACTCATAAGAGTAATGAACTGCTACTTGTTGACGTTGTTTGCTAGGAATTCGTCTTTCTTTGACTGAATGACCATGTCACTAGCGGGGCCAGAGAGTTTGGAATGTCAAGAAGACAAAGGCTGTGCTGGGAATGCAAGTCTGTACAAATATGTTGCTTGTGCATGCCATTCTGGGCTGTGACACAGTATTTCGACCATATGGCATTGACAAAGGTGCTGCCTTGAAGAAGACAACTGTCACTGAGCTATTTCACCAACAAGCTGAAGTGTTCATCCAGGTCATGGGAGTCCCGACGAAGGTCATTTATTGCAGCAGCATAGAGGACGCTTATATGTTTATACAGTAGTAACCCAGACGAAGGAATTGACTTGAGAAGACCATCCATTGCAGCCACAAAATTGGGAGTGGACAATTCATTCGGTTTCTCCCTGTGAAAACTGATCTGCCACCAGCTTCAGGGGTTACTTGAGGTTATCAGGTGGAACTGCAAGAAGGATTGCAGCTGAAGCGGATGCGCCTGAAAGGATCACGGCCTGGATTGTTCAAGTGTGAGTGGAGAATGCAGACCTTTGAAAATGACATTGGCGAAGACTGGTATTGGGATTGATAGTGATGTGAAATATTCCTCAACTTATGGCAGTGTTCATGAAGAATAACAATAAAAGACATCAACTATATGTATGAGAAGTCACTTCTCCTCATAATGTTACCATGAACCAGAATGTAAAATGAAACATGATAAGTTATGCCGTCAACTTTGCCTATAATTCAAAGTATTATTTGTTTGATAATTAAATGATATATTAGGATCTGCATAATTATTCTTCTTCTTTCATCAACAACATTTGTCTTACAAACAATTGTGATAGATCATAAATGTTTGGCAGATTGTCGTTATATATCTGAACTATTGCTAAATGCGACGTTGAATCTAATTTCTCCCCTCTCCTGATTGGCAAGGCTGCATTTTTTCAACAAGGTACAAACACTATTGAAGGTTGAACCTGACACTTGCTACGTGCTTGTGATAATAGTTATATTTTTATAAGTTGATGGAACTATTGTCTGTGATTGTCATAGGTTGGAAGAAAATATATCACAGATTGTCAGTTCCCTTTCGGATAACAATGCTAATGGAAATAATGCCAACTGGCAGGATATTACCATGTATGATAATATACCCTGGTGCTGAACTATCGTTTTGCTATCTACTTTTATGAGCAAATCCATTGGGAATGCAAATGTTTTCACCGCCATAGAATAATGTATCCTAGATCATCATGTATTGATTGGATTTCTGGATGATAAACTGCCCTTATTCAGAGACAAACCAATATTTTCTACCTTCTTATATGAAGCATGATGGTGTATCTTTGTTTTAGAAAAAGTCGTATCTCCACGAAATAGATTTTGGTAGACTTTTAGTTTGTTATTCTGGGGGCCTATTAGAAATGCATACCATTGAAAAAAAATTCTGTTGCATTTTGGTTTGGGTCCAGCTAAAAAGAACAGATAGATGGCCTGGACTGTCATGAAAATGGTAAAAAGTCCAGATTCAGAATGACCCCATACATCCGCCATTTTGAATTTCTCCATAAATATTTTCGTGCAAGGGTATTATTTTAAGCTGAGTATAACCTTGATATGATAACGAATGGAATGGGTGTAATTAATGACCCATTTCTTCCACGCTTAGTACCAAGTACAAGGTTTTCTTACAGGAACAAGAGACACTGATATTTCCCATGCATATGGGATTGTAGACTTTTAGTATGTTATTCTGGGGACCTTTCTGAAATGCATAGCAGTGAAATAAATTCTGTTGCAATTTGTGGCGGGTTGACCCCAAAAATGCACTAGATTTACTGGACGCCCTAGCATAACGCCTTGACGCCATGATATAGACCGAAGAGAGATCAACAACAGCAACAATGAAAGATGCGAGAACAACAACAACAACAATATAGTTTATTCTCTCCAATGTTACATCATACCCACGCTGGGGGAGCCGCGTTGAGTATGTTTACAATTCAAGTACTCTTGTCAGATCAGATACCGCCATTTGGCGCTGTGCCTGTCATATTCGATAATGCCCGTTAGATGCATTCTCGACTGCTCTTGTCCAATCTATCTATCCAAAGCTATACCTTTTCGCTAGGATTAGAAAGTTTTTACCCTTACATGCTAGAAAATTATTTTACTCCTGTTTTATTGCCTCATTTGTCTTATTGTTCTAATGTTTGGGGTACTACATCTTCTTCCAACTTGTATATCTTGGAGCGCATTCAAAGGCGTGCAATGAAACTGATACTAGATTCTGATCCCTCTGAGCACATAAAAGACCTTTACATTAAGCTTAACTGGTTACCTCTATCTTATAAGTTGAAACTGAATAGACTTACCTTTGTTTTTAAAGCTATTCATAATTTAGCCCCGAACTATGTATCTGATATGTTTGAGAAATATGAGCCAACTAGATCCTTAAGATCTTCTACTCAGAATTTATTGCGTGTTCCAAGGGCTCGGACTGAATTTTCTAAGCGCTCTATCCAAATTACTGGTTTGTCTGATTTTAACGATTTGCCAGCTCATATTAGGGTAATTGATACCATTGGCGCTTTTAAAACTGCATGTAAACATCATTTATTTTCACAATTTCTAGCCGATAGTTTTTACCGATTATTTTAATATAGTACATGTATTTTTCTAATCTATGGAAGTGCCTGTTTTGTTTTATATATTTATCTGAATTTATACACATGACACAATTATATTCATTTGTTGTCATTTTTATTATTTTATTAATTAATTAAAATGTTTTTTTGATGTTACTCTACATTTTTAATGGGTTTTTTTATAATTTATTTGTGTTTTTTTTGCATGTTACTCTGCATATAGCAGTTTAATTTTTTAGAATATTCTTATTCGACTGGTTTAAATCTAACTTTCTGTCTTATTCGGTTGATATAACTCTGACATTTTATGTATATGTTTACTTTTCACTTTTAACATATTTGTTCCATTGTTATATCTTATTGTTTTCGCCCTCGACCTTCATGAAAAGAGGTTTTATATGCCTATGAAGTTATCGAGTTTTTAAAAAAAGATTATCTATCTATCTAATCAGAAGTCGCCATTTCAGAAAGTTCAAATCTTCGGCTCTCATCTGCTTGTTCTAATCGTTGTCGGTCAGGTCTGGATATTGTTCGGGCAGCATGTCCTGCAACAGTTGTTTGTGCATTCTGATCGCATTTTCCAAGGCCTTGGTGGATGGTAACCCCATATCCTCTTCCAAGTGACGCATGGTCTTCATGATGGACCTGTGCGTGGAGTCGCCTTTCTTTTCAAGCGGGAGCAGGCTATACCGTTTATATATGGCCATGACTGTTTCCCTGATGCAGGGGCGCATTTGGGTGTATGTCTGTTGTACGTTATCCTGTCCGCCGTCTTCGATTATCGCAGCATAACTATAAATAGCTTCATGCACAATACGATCCCAGAATGTAGGTTCTTTCTCACTTTCCTGGGACGTAGGCTGAATATATGAGGTCGAGATCACCGTATCACTAGATAGACTCTCAGCAATGTATGTTTCGGTATCAGTCGGTGGACTCTCATCAGTCTCTGTATCCGCTTCTTGTGCCTCGGAGTCTTCAATCCCATGTATATTTTTCTTGTGTCGCATTATATCGTTACGTCTGGCGAACGTGCGTTCATACTCAGAGCAAGTATAAGCCATGTTGACGGTTGAACGCCGATGGTGCTTGTTTTGGGAATACGATTGCTTTTATAGACCATAACGCCAGTCAACGCTTAGCTTAACACTTCAACGCCTGGTGAACTAGCTCAGAAGCTCTGATTTTCATGTAATTGCCACCAATACATCCAAATGCAGTGACGCCCGTCAACGCCCGTCGTTACGCCTTAACGCCCGTCTCAACGCTTCAATGCCCTATCTTTACGCCTTAACGCCAGTCTCAGCGCCTTAACGAGCGATAAAGGGGATTTGGAGGATGATTGTCCTTTGACCTCTGAATGTAATTCCGGTCGCGTGACCGGAAGTGACCGTTGACCCCTGCGCTGCTCGGAAGTGACGTCATCGTACGCATGCGCGCACACACACACACACATATCTGGTGCGTCCGCACCCAGGTGTACCCTAGGCCCTACAGTCTATAGGGTACAGTGTACACCAGGTACGTGTGTGTGCGCATGCGTACGATGACGTCGGGGTCAAAGGTCACTTCCGTTCACGTGACCGGAACCGGAAGTGGCGTCACAAGACAGGTGGCTCCCCCTGTCGGAAGTAGGTCAATATGAACCAATTTAGCCTGTCAATGGTCAAAAGAGTCAATTTACCCTTTACATCATGTCAGTGGTTAAAGGTCATTTCCGGACACGTGACAGTCCGGAGTTGTCTCCCCCATGTACATACACAGAGTACATGAACATGTACATGGACAAGGAACAAGCATATGGATAGGTTACCTGTACATGGACAACGTATATGTTCCTAAACATGCGCATAGTACATGTTCATGGACATGATGCGCAAGGCACAAGTACGTGGACATGGATGCACAGTACATGTATATGGACATGCGCAGAGTACATGTACATTGAAATGTGTAGAAAGCATGCACATGGACAGGTTACATGTTGATGGACATGCGCAATGTACATGGATATGCACAGATTACATGTACATGTACAGGCTACGTGCACATGTACAAGAAACATGTACATGGACAGAGTGCATGTTCATTGAGAGAGAGAGAATTAGGGTTTAACGTCGCATTCAGCAATATTTCAGCCAAATAGCGACATGGGCAGCGTGTATATACATGGACAAGCACACATTACATTTATAGGGGCAAGGAACATGCATATTGACAGATTACCTGTACAGGCATATAGTACATGTCCAGGCACACATAATATGTACATGGATATGCACAGAATACATGGCATTGTACAGAGTTCATGTTCATTGAGAGAGAGCGAATTAAGGTTTAACGTCGCATTTCGCAATATTTCAGCTATTTAGTGACATGAACGGAGAGTATGTACATTGACTTGAACAGAGTATGTATACATGGACGTGAACAGAGTACATGTAAAATGACATGCACGGAGTACAATTTACATGGACAAGGAACATGTACATTGACAGAGTACATCTACAGATTACATACACAGGCAAATAGTACATGAGCAGGCACACAGTACATGTACATGGACATGCACAGAGTACATGAACTTGCGCAGAGTGCATGTACATGGGCATACGGAGAAGTTTTGTACATGGACTTGCTCAAAGTACATGTACATGATCAGGGTACATATGGATAGATTACCTGTACATGGGTAGGGTAAAAACAATAGCCAATTCCGTTTTACCGTCCATTATCTGAGCAGTTAGAGGGCGGAAAGCTAACATTTATTTCTTAAGTACAGGGATGATATTGTCTAATACAGAACATATATGGTATAATACAGGACAGATATGGTATAATACAGCACAGATTCGGTATAATACTGGACAGATATGGTAAAATACAAGACAGATATGGTATAATACAGCACAGATATGGTATAATACAGGACAGATATGGTATAATACAGCACAGATATGGTAAAATACAGGACAGATATGTATAATACAGCACCGATATGTTATAATACAGGACAGATATTGCATAATACAGGAAAGATACTGCATAATACAGCACAGATATGGTATAATACAGGACAGTTATTGTATAATACATGACAAATATTGAAAACACACGACAGATATGGTATAATACTGCACAGATATGGTATAATACGGGGCAGATATGGTACAATACAGGACAGATATGGTATAAAACAGGACAGATTTGGTACAATACAGGACAGATATTGTATAATACAGCACCGATTTGGTATAAAACAGATCATATATTGTATAATACAGGACATATAGGGTACAATACAGGACAGATATTGTATAACACAGGACAGATATTGTATAACATAGGACAGATATGGTATAATACAGGACAGATATTTATAATACATGACAAATATTGTAAACACAGGACAGATATGGTATAATACAGCACAGATATGGTACAATGCAGGACAGATATGGTATAATAGAGGACATATATTGTATAATACAGGACATATAAGCTACAATACAGGAGAGATGTGGTATAATAAATCACAGATTTGGTATAATACAGGACAGATACTGTATAATACAGAACAGATTTGGTATAATACAGAACATATACGGAAGGGCTATACCAAGGGTTTATTTCCAGCAACGAGGGATCTACTGTGGACTGCACCCTATACGGGTCTCCCTGAATTTTTTTCCAAAAATTTCAACGATTCGCTCCGCGACACTTCCTATCATGTTTGTCTTGACGAAACTAAGAAAACGAGACCCCACAACCAATACCGCAAATGTCCTATACCCCCCCCCCCATACCCCATATAGGCATTTTCCGTAATTTAGGATAAAGTCCGTGTTCCGTATTTTTCAGGAAAATTTTTACATACACCCACCCTGGAACTAGGGGGAGATAACTCTATTGATAAGGCAGCCCCGTTAAGCCCGGCGACCTATATACCCCCATACCCCATATAGGCATTTTCCCGGATTTTTCGATAAAGTCCGTGTTCCGGGATTTTTTTTCAGGAAAAATTTTACATGCACCCACCCATGACTGGATGCCCCTTCACATAGGCTTCACATTGATACCTCATACAACTCGATCGGCCCATTAGGGGCTCCCTAGATCCCAAAACGTCTATTTCCATACCCTTTTCCCACAATTCCCTGTCTGCGCATGCGTAGAATGGTGACAACGCTCGAGCCCCTAGTCCAGTCAGATGCCCCTTCGCGAATGCTTCACATAGATACCTCATACGACTCCATTGGACCATTAGTGGCTCTCCTAGATCCCAAAACGTCTATTTCCATACCCTTTGGCCGCCGCGCATGCGCAGAATGGTGACAACGCCCGAGTCACTAGTCCAGTCAGATGCCCCTTCACGAATGCTTCACATTGATACCTCATATGACTCCATTGGCTCATTAGTGACTCCCCTAGATCCCAAAACGTCTATTTTCATACCCTTTGACCACCGCGCATGCGCAGAATGCCGATATTTCAACCCCACACCCAGCCCATCAGATGCCCCTTCACGAATGCTTCACATTGATACCTCATATGACCCCATTGGACCATTAGTGGCTCCCCTAGCTCCAAAACGTCTATTTTCATACCCTTTGGCCACCTCGCATGCACAGAATGCCGATATTTCAACCCCGCACCCAGCCCATCAGATGCCCCTTCACGAATGCTTCACTTTGATACCTCACTCCAATCAATCGGCCCACTCGTGGCTCACCTGCATCCGAAAACGTCTATTTCCACACACTTTTCCCACAATTCCCTGCATGCGCATGCGTGGAATGGTGACAACGCTCGAGCCACTAGCCCAGTCAGATTCCCCCTCCCATAGGCTTCACATTGATACCTCATACGACTCCATCGGCCCATTAGGGACGCCCCTAGATCCCAAAACGTCTATTTCCATACCCTTTCCCACAATTCCCTGTCTGCGCATGCGCAGAATGGTGACAACGCTCGAGCCGCTAGTCCAGTCAGATGCCCCTTCACATAGGCTTCACATTGATACCTCATACGACTCCATCGGCCCATTAGGGACTCCCCTAGATCCCAAAACGTCTATTTCCATACCCTTTGGCCACCGCGCATGCGCAGAATGGTGACAACGCTCGAGCCGCTAGTCCAGTCAGATGCCCCTTCACGAATGCTTCACTTTGGTACCTCATATGACCCCATTGGACCATTAGTGGCTCCCCTAGCTCCAAAACGTCTATTTTCATACCCTTTGGCCACCGCGCATGCGCAGAATGCCGATATTGCAACCCCACACCCAGCCCATTAGATGCCCCTTCACGAATGCTTCACTTTGATACCTCACTCGACCCAATCGGACCATTTTATCTAGGGACTACTTTTTCTCCGCGGAAGCTTTTTCCCGCGACCGCATCACCGCCAGATCGCACGCCAGACCGCATCACCGCGGATGAATACATTCCCTGCAACAATTGGAACTCTCCTGTGTTGGAGGTAGCTTTTGGCCATTCTGCCGGAACTATAGTGCACTTGACCTCTCCTCCTCATTTCCACCTCAAATATGCAAATTTCTGAGGTCAAGTAGCGTCGAAATCACCCCTCTATACTACTTCTGTCCATTGAATTTCGATGTATCGCAGGTGAATGACTTTTACAGAAGAAGGCACATGGACGTAATGTTGTTGATAACTTTATAAACTTGATGTAATCAACGTTCCTATATTTATGGTCTGTAAATATGGGAAACTTTCATGTTAGCGTAAGTTGTGACCTTTATATCTATCCTGGTCACAGGTTCCTCCCAATCAATAATGTAATACATAAGATTCAGTAATACAAACAATTACACAACCCATACATCAAGAATTTATAACAATTTAATTTGCCATAATCTCGATCTAATCGCGAAGGTGTATCAAACTATGCAAGATCTAATATTTTGTTCGCATGTATTTATTGAAGAGGAAACTACAGAAATTATCTCGTTTTAGCTGAGATGTTTTTTGTTGAGATGTTGGAGAAAAACTGAATGAGTAGCACTTAACGTCCCTTTTAACAATTTTTCCAACATATCAAGACATTGGACAGAACGAACCCAATGCTGCCATTTTATAGATCGGTCTCATCGAATGAACATGCCGTAGACAGACATAATACTTAACTCAAGTCACTCTTGAAACAGGGTCTCCCAGTCCTTGATCTATCCTCTCAATGCGGAGCAACAAGTTACATTTTTAAATTTTAGGTCCGGCCCGGGATCGTTCTCACTTGTTGCTGGAACAAAAGTATCTCCATCGTGCACTAATGCAAGAGGTCTTGCAATCTTATAATACATTTTACTATTTATAGATAAACGAGAGAATTGCGCAAAAAGAAGGCGTTTTGAGTTTATTTTTCCATAAAATATTTCATTTATTTGGGAATCGGAACTTATACGACTGATTGTAATGATTTTTCTTTGCGTTTAACGACTCTTGAGCCGATTGATGAAGGGACCTAAATATAGATAACCGAGAAGAATAATCCTGTACGCCGACCAGAAGACTGCAATGGAACAGTGCGTTACTGAGCGGTCAACTTTAAAAGTTTAAATCTACAGTACACGCCGATTGGCTGGACATCACCATGAACAAGGTCGTTGCAGCAGTCAGCCACATCGACAGATGTACCCTTTCCCAAGCAAAACAAGTATCGAGAAACCTCGATAACCAAGAAATTTGGTTAAAATTAATTAAATTAATTTCTTTGGTTAAAGAAATGAATATAAGCACACCATCATCAAATACGTCTACCTATTCTCAAACTGCCTTTACTCTGTTTATTTATTTAACCACAAAAATTTCGTCAAGGAAAGAGATATTGGTCTTCCAACAACTCCTAACGATAGGCCGAAAATGCATAAATCACTATACACATACAAAGCCAGATTCATAGCTGGTTCTAGAAGCTGCACCACTAAGCTTCCTTCGACCATGTTGGCGAGGACCATTCAAGGGGTAACATCATTTAGGGAAAGGTATTGCGCCACTATTTCTAAAACCTTTGGAGTTGAATTTATGTGAAAATTGAAAATGGCTAATGTCTAACGGACGAACTCTAAGCGAAAGAACACATACAGTACAGCCAAGTATCCACATGGGATTTCTCAATCTGGGTAAACCAAGATGGTAAATCAGGGGAATACCATCTAGACGTAACGCTATGAAACCTTCGTGCGAAATGTTCGCCGATATTCTGCGAGATCCCGTAATAAGCCAATCACGACCATTTCTGGCTTTTCTCTCTGACAATGATTGACGTTTACTTCACGGAGATCAACATCTTCGCGCGGCACAATCTTTTGATATTTTTTTACCCCCTAACAAAGCCAGGCTTCGACGGGAGTAAACTCTTTGATCTTCACGCAGACTGTCTGGAAATGATGCCATATTTGGATACTATTTCTCGATAATGTTTATATATTAGTCCACGTGCTACTGCGTGTAATTTTTTCGGGCGTGATTTCAACAAGCTATCCACGTGATTGGCTAACAAATGTAGTTTCAGATTCGCATGGGATTTATATAGGGCTGAATTCAGATATAATATTCCGTAATATTATATCTAAGTTTACTGAGATTGGGGATTTCTCAACTATCTAGATCACAATCTCCCATCATGTCTTATTGGCCGTCTTACTTCCGCAGACGGTGAGGCCTTGTGTAGACTCAGTGTTTTGAAAGCAAAGCACTGATTGGAATAACACTGAAGATAAAATCACTGTGATTGAGCGATAGGTTACCTTCTGAAGACACGACAACATTTTTGAACAACAAAATTGAGAATATTGTATGGTTAGTCCGCTTTTGGTAAATTTGAAGACTGACGACAGCGCTTGCGGAAAATTTTGCTTACAACAAGCTGGACCTTCTGCCGTAAGGTGATAACATCAATCAAATCGGGTATATATAACACATACAAGGGAAGTGGGAAGAGGTGCCGACATGCTGACAGTCACATGGCTTCACAGTATAGTCTTCTGGTTAACCTATTCCAAAGCACATACCAAGAATCTAACGATTCGTTGTATCTCAGGTACGCTTTTATTGTACCTGTTCATGTGGCAACTTGGATGACATGACAAGCGGTATTAGATACAAATCTAGAGAGCTGTGATGGAAATGCTCTGACAACTCGTATATTGGTAATTTTGGCGAGCTGTGTCGCTGTGACAACTCGTACACTGGGGATTGGTGAGCTGTATCATCGTCAGACGAAAATGACGGCATTTAACACATTTAGTCTGTAAGGCCCGATGTCGACCATTAACTTCCGACAAATGTCAACATAAATCAAAGAACAAACGGTCTGTACAGGGGGCGGGCCTCGGGGAGGCATCTCATCAAATAAAATAGTTTTTTTGTCTCAATTGTGTGTCTCCGTATGTCCAATCTTGTGCGACTACTTGGCGAATCTGCGATCACAAAGTGAACATTTGTGTGGCATCACATTCGTGACCACACACTGAGCACTTTCCCATCATGACTTCTCATATGTTGAATACAGCCACTGTTCCTGGCATTGTGTGTCTCCATATGTTTAACCATGTGAGATTTCCTGGCGAATCCGCGATCACAACGTGAACATTTGTGTGGCTTTTCTCCATTGTGCTTTCCTATATGTCCAACAATGCTACTTTTCAGGGCACATTTGTAATCACAGAGTAAACAAGCGTACGGCTTTTCCCCAGTATGGGTCCTCATATGTTGAACAAGCCGTGACTTTTTGGTGAACTCGTGACCACACACTGAGCACTTGATAGGCGTTTTCCCATCGTGATTTCTCAAATGCTGAACACAGCCACCATTCCTGGCATACCTATGATCACATAGTGAACAATTGTGAGGCTTTTCCTCAACATTTTCTTTCGCTTGAGCTCCTGGGTTCAATAACGTGAGCTGTTTCTCTCCAGCATCCAAGGCCTCGTCTTCATCAGATGTCATTTTTCCCATAGTGGTTGTCTGGTTGTGATACAAGGCGACAGGAACAGGCATGTATTCACTTGCTCTATAATATGGAGATCCAGTACGATCAGTGCAATGTTTGTCCTGCTACAAGAAAACAAAGATTCAGATGACCTTGTCTGAGGCCTCATTTGATACATCACGTACACACATGTATCAATTCTATGAACAAGAAGTTGTATTCAATCAATGTGAGTGATCAACTGCGGTCACATCACAATGCCGGTATCTCTCTTTTCAAACCCATGACAGCAAACCACACCAAATCATTCTAGTAGGGAAATTTCAGGGATGTCTTCAGAATTTTGTACTCCATCAGGGCTATGGGAGAAACAACTGCAATATGCAGCTTATTACAATAATTTTCTTCTGTAATTTATCAAACTATATCTTCGGGATATGCTCTACCGGAATGTCAAAAAGGCCACATTGATGACGTCAGAGTTACGTCATTTTTCGGCCGATTTTCATTTATGCAATTTTTTTTCGCAAATACGTCATTGTAAGTAGCAAATTTTCAGAATTATCTGATGCCAGGAAAAAGAATTTGATGACACTTAAAGGAGAGAAGTAAGCATTTTTGGGAAAACATCACGAAAACAGCCCTTTCTGGTACCCCACAGTTCCGTCAATGGGAATTCGCCAATGAATTAGGCTGAATAGGGCCACAAAATCGCTAAAAAGTCACAGAATGTCAGTTCCTCATTAATCTTCATGCCCAAACCCCAAGGCTAGACAGGAGGTTACTCACAGGGGACACAAATCTATGTCGACCAGCATTCTCGTCTCGCGAGACTCCCTACTGCGAGAAAGAGTCTCACGCGTAAATGGGAGCCATCCCCCCAAAATTTGGGGGGTGAGTAGGCTGCGTATGATTATCTGGCTTGTCACTGACCTGCTGACTCCGCCGAGTTAGAAACGAATTGCTAAACATAACGTGGGCTATATAATTGGGAAATGACTCTTTCCGTTTCGGAGCATATCAATCGCGAACAAATTATTGTCGGTATGTATACTTGGCCGTGAAAGCGAGTTATTTAATACAGGAAGTAGTTCGCGGGTAGACACGGCTCGCTTTGAGAATGATGTCATGCTGCCTCGCTTTGAGATTGGAGATTCAAAAATGTCACCAGTTTACATGAGAGTCGCTTTGGTCTCCCGCGGGTAGACACGGCTCTCTTTGAGAATGTGTCGACCAGGTGTGTAGGAGTACAGTGAAGTCGCCAGTTTCGACCCACTTCCCAAAACATTGCTTCTTGTCACAACCACGATAACGCGAAACCTTAAACATTTGGTGCATTCGAACGAGTTGATCAACCTTCCGATCCAGGATAAATTATATTAAATACATTCATTGGTTTAGTTAGGAGATAGCTTCACAGACGAACTCCATACGCACGACTACGTCGGTCTAAGTACAAACACCATGACTCATCGTCATGAAAAAAAGTGTCGTCTGCTGGCGCTTCATCTTCACAAGTCCAGATAATCCCTAAATCCTCGCAGAGGGTTTACCTGGACATTTTTGGTGAATCGAATGAGTTCTTGAGTCGATGCCTCTATTATACAATCTCGTACATTTCATCCCCTGTGCTTGTTTTGAATTAGGATGTCGGTATCCCCAGTATGAGGCGCCGTTTGTGACAATATTGTCAACGACAAATATATAGAGTTAAAACCAAAATATAAAGTCGCCGTTTGTGACAATATTGTCAACGACAAATATATAGAGTTAAAACCAAAATATAAAGTCGCCGTTTGTGACAATATTGTCAACGACAAATATATAGAGTTAAAACCAAAATATAAAGTCGCCGTTTGTGACAATATTGTCAACTACAAATATATAGAGTTAAAACCAAAATATAAAGTCGCCGTTTGTGAAAATATTGTCAAACACATATATAGTTAAAACCTTTGTAAATATATATATAAAACGAAATAAATAGGGCCTATATATAAAGTTTTTTTTTTTTATTTTTATAAATATTTTTTTAACATAAATAACGATAGGAAGTTAAGACGTTAAATTTAACATAAATATAAAGTACACGAACAAACTTAAATAAAGTGTACATGTAAACCGGATATGCCCAAAGGAAGCTGCGCAATCGATGTGCGCGCGAGTGATACTGGTTAATCAAAACTGCAACTGGGTTCTGAAGCGAAACTATGACAGCGGTGAAAGCCACTCGCATGTCACAGATGTGGCGAATCAAACAATAAGATCACGTACCTGAACATATTTCAGCTCACTGCCATTATAATTTAGTAGAGGCCTATTCCAATTTTCAACAATTACTGTTGTCATTTACAATCGTACTTCAGAGTTATCACATCAATTAGATATAAGTACATCTACTTATAAATCAACATAAGATATCCTAGCCTGCAGCCAATATCATAGCCTGTCCCTTTGATGTTCAATCCACGATTCCGCTGGCCAAGTCGCTGGTTGCTATTTGCCGCATAAAAACATCAACAGAAGTTGAAATAAAACATGCGCAATAACGATGTATTAATTATGCGCAGCACAAATATTAGGCAATTTGAAATCATACTGAATATGAGCATATTTCATTGATCAGAATATGACCATTCATAGCTTAGTTATAGGATTTGTAATTATATTGTCGTTTTTGTATATTTTATCGTTTTTCGATAATTTCCGCATTTTCAAACAAGACGAAAATTTGTACTTGGTATAAGTACAGCGAATGTGGAAACTAATGGCTCATGAAGAATACTAGATTGGCCTTTTTCACTTTTGCGCTGCCTCGAAGCTGTTACTAGTAACTAAGGAATCAGTCGAAGCCGTTTTACCCCTGCGTGCTAATCGCTAATTGATCTTCAATACGCGTGGGGTTCTTGACGGGCATCGGTATTAACCCTATTATATACGCTGACGAGTGAGTGAATAGGGTTTAACGTCGCTTTCAACATTTTTTCAGCTATATCACGACGGGGAAGGGAAGGGAAGGTGAGTGGGAGGGGTGTGGTTAACTACTTGTAACCGAGCAGATCTAATGCTGCCATTTTATACTGCTGTCCCACCGAAATATCATTCCGTAGGCAAACATGACACCCCACTCAGTCACATTATACTGACACCGTCCTTGTTCTATCCTCTTAATACTGAGCGTAAGCGAGGAAGCAACAAGTTCCATTTTTCAAGTCTTTGGTATGACCCGGCCAGGGATTGAACCCAGTACCTAGCGCTTACGAATATCAACAGCTTATTTATTCTACTTACGTTATACTAACTTAAAACCTAAAAAGTTTGAGATCAAGTAAGCGTATCATGCTATAATAAATGATCTCGATAATGAAAACGAGGAACGGTGAACGCAACAGTACAATCCACACTGGTGGTTCCCACAGTATACGCCATGGTTCTTTCATAATGTGAGAGCGGTACGTTTGATGATACCAGCATAGTGCAACCGGTTTCCTCATGACCCATTAGTTTCCACATCCGCTGTACTTATACCAAGTTCCCTGCAAATTTTTGTCTTGTTTGGAAATTCGGAAATTATCGAAAAACGATAAAATATACAAAACGACAATATAATTCCAAATCCTATAACTAGGCTATGAATGATCATATTCTGATCAATGAAATATGCTCATACTCAGTATGATTTCAAATTGCCTAATATTTGTGTTGCGCATAATTAATGCATCGTTATTGCGCATGTTTTATTTCAACTTCGGTTGATGTTTTTATGCGGCAAATAGCAACCAGCGACTTGGCCGGCGGAATCGTAGATTGAACATCTAAAGGACAGGCCGTGATATTGGCTGCAGGCTAGGAGTGAGTGAGTAGGATTTAACGTCGTTTTCAACATTGTTTCAGTCATATCAAGACGGTGCCTACATGTGCCAGAACACGAGAGTATCCACAGTTCCTATTATTCTGGACATTGATCAGCCCAGTCAGTACAGCACCCGGTCACCCATCCACTGCAGGCTAGGATATCTTATGGTGATTTATAAGTAGATGTATTTATATCTAATTGATGTGATAACTCTGAAGTACGATTGTAAATGATAACAGTAATTGTTGAAAATTGGAATAGGCCTTTACTAAATCATTATGGCAGTGAGCTGAAATATGTTCAGGTACGTGATCTTATTGTTTGATTCGCCACATCTGGGACATGCGAGTGGCTTTCACCGCTGTCATAGTTTCGCTTCAGAACCCAGTTGCAGTTTTGATTAACCAGTATCACTCGCGCGCACATCGATTGCGCAGCTTCCTTTGGGCATATCCTGTTTCTACTTCATATTTAAGTTTGTTCGTGTACTTTATATTTACGTTACATTTAACGTTTTAACTTCCTATCGTTATTTATGGTTAAAAAAATATTTATAAAAATAAAAAAAAAAAACTTTATATATAGGCCCTATTTATTTCGTTTTATATATATATTTACAAAGGTTTTAACTATATATGTGTTTGACAATATTTTCACAAACGGCGACTTTATATTTTGGTTTTAACTCTATATATTTGTAGTTGACAATATTGTCACAAACGGCGACTTTATATTTTGGTTTTAACTCTATATATTTGTCGTTGACAATATTGTCACAAACGGCGACTTTATATTTTGGTTTTAACTCTATATATTTGTCGTTGACAATATTGTCACAAACGGCGCCTCATACCCCAGACTGCGGTTTTTGCTTTGACTTCCGATGTCGATTTCCGCTCGACATCAAAGCAGTTTGGCCCGCGATGAAATTGAAACCTATCCCATCTCATGCTTCGCAGCGGATTGGCCTAATAATCAGCTTAGCGCGTTCACTAATTGGGTTAATTCAGGGGAAACCCCAACATTTATTTATATCCAGAACTCGTATGGGTAACTAACCAAACCAGTGTATCGATCCCAATAGATCGATCGATATACTGGCTCGCGAGGATGCTGGCGCTTTCGATCAAAGTGTTTATGTTTTGTTTCTCACATATAATTATCATATGGTACAACCTATCTGTTATGAATTTATTCACTCCAGTGTCACTTTAAATGCTACCAGCTTCATCGTTGACAACACCGAAGGAGTCATTTCCGAACCACCATCATCCATGGATGGCCAAGCTGGGTCGTACCATGGCCTGAAAAGGTCTTGCAAACACAGCGTGCACTACATACATTCCTTACTCGAGTGCTGACTCGCACTGCTTTATTTATTCTGCTATTCAGAAGTAAAATAAACAAAACTACATGCGGTTAACATTTTTTCCAGCGAGTATACGCTTTAAAGTCATGGGAGATATTCCAGCAACCAATCTATATTGCCAATATGATCAGCTCGACCATGTCACCATCACCCACAACCCGCATTCTTTAAAGCCAAATGTAAACTTATTAGAGGAAGACATGCAAAACGAAATATTCAGCTAGGACACTATTTTGAAAGGGAGGATATCATGTTGTTGATTGCATTTGTATATATTCGGGTAATACATGTAGCTCAATACCAAAACGAGGCTGGATCGGAACTGGCGACAGTTTGTCAGAACTGACGCCTCTCATTATGAAATGTAATCTTATATTCTACAGTTCAGTTTATCCTCACCTAAGTTTACTTTGTTAATAAATTCTATACACAATTGTACTGCGATCCTGATGATGATTTTGCCATTTGAAAGAGATGAAAATTTCACTTTGGTGGGTCGGAACTGGCGACGTGTCTGTCAAGATCTTTCTAAATGCCTAAGCAACTATACCAGTAGGGCACATCATCACCCAAAATAATAAATTTGGTGAATATGCACATACATGTACATGCTCTTTGAAGAAATGGCCAGTATAATTATCCTACAGAATATTTTGTTAAATTTGAGTTGCAAAGGTGTCAGATATCATTGAGTAGAGATATTGCTTCACGTTGAAGCATCGACAAAAAACAACATCAACTATCCCGAAATCCACAGGCGAAGTCCACAGGAGGTCGCCCTTGACTGCGCACTCTGTCTGTGATCGATATCGGGATGTCTTCATTAACTATATCACTTACTTCACTCTTCTCTGCGTGGCACTTAGAGGAACCAACCGGTGCATCTGGTATGCCTCGTCCCTTTTCGATTGTTGTTGATTGGCGTCCATCACCTGGCTTCTTTAGATCCTCTGTAGGAGAAATGATCAGCAGATTATGTGGTTTGGCACAGTCATCCATGTTAGAATCACATGATTCTTCTTTCTCCTCGACACCGATAAGATGCACTGATGGCTCCTTGTAGTCTTCATTGTACCTGTAGGTCACCCGGTCTGATGAGTCGGTGGGTTCGTATTTAACCGGTATCGGATTTACCTGGTCTGGTGGGTCAACTGGTTCGTATTTGAACGGTATTGTATTCACACGGTCTTGGGGCTCAGTTGGTTCGTGTTTAGCTGTTCTTTGAGTCGCCCAGTCTCGTGGGTCAACTGGTTCGCGTTTTATTGGTATTGGATTTACCCAGTCCGGTGGGTCAACTGGCTCGTATTTAACCGGAATTGGAGTCAGCCGGTTAGGTGGATCAGCGGGTTCGTATTCATCCGGTATTGAAGTCCCTCGGTCTGGTGAATGAGCGGGTATTACAGCCGAGGAACTCACTGAGGGATGCGGATATATTGGTGTACTTCCTAGACAATCTATGACGGATTCCTGCTTCACTGTTGATGGCGGATAAACCACAGGTTCCTCTGTCATATTCAGTTCTGACTTTCTTTTTGCCATGTCGTTAACCTTCCTGAAAGTAAAGGTTACATATTTTCGTTAGCTCGGGTTTCTTAAATGTGGAACCTGGGATATCGTATTAGAGGGATGGGTAAATCCAAAGAGCTACAGAGGTTATTCTCACATATATGCTGTAATTGTTTTCTGCAAACGATCCCGTTTAATGTCGTAACAAGTATATTGTGTTTTTGACGAAATACTGATGAATACAACAGAGCATGCTTTGGATACATTGTATATATATATATATATATATTTACAAATCTTTGGCTCGGGAGTCGGAGTATCTTGATACTAGCAATTGACATTTTGTAAGGGTATCACCGTTCCTCTAAAAAAATAACACCTGCGACATGATGTGTCAAATATCAATGATATTTATGTTGTGAGGTCACACGACCAAATGTATCAGTATATATGACACCGATTAGTTTAACATGTACGTTTAATTCTGAAGAAAATTTCCATGTACGTTCAGGTCGATATCCACTTTGTTGATTAAATTTCGTTGGATTAGCCTGCATTCTATTCCAGGTGAATACCTTGGCTAAGTATACATATACGAATGTTTTAGCCGTATGTAGAAAATATGGGTTGACCGTGCTTCAGCGATGTTTTGTATACATCGCCACAATATTATTTTAGTGTGTTATATCTTGTAGTTATTTGTATTGTCACTGTTTTTGTATGTTCATGCCATTAGTGAAAAAAAAAGTTATTTGTAAGGATATCATAACATATTATAATATATTATTCACTGAACCGAGAACAGATTATTGAGGTCATCCGCAATGTTGCGCTAGTCAGTATACATTATCTCCTAATTTATGTCTGTCCTATAGATAGCTTCATAACGAAGACTTACTATCTTGATGCATTCCATATGCAGAGAGTTTAACTAAAATATGGGAGGCAGTCAAAGGCTTTGAGCAAATCTATCGCAAGAGAACCTGCTTCACCACCTTTATCAGTCCGGGCTTCCTATGACCTTTCAGCCACACGACGGAGAATTTCTGACAGATTGTCTGGCTGAGGTCCGACAGAGTTATCTCCCTCCAAAATGCGCTTCTTAAGTTTTAGTGCTTTTAACTTCTACCTCATTCCAAACGGAAAACTGGAATGGCAGGAAACGGTGTTGAGAGCCGATGACAAGATTTAAGTGATGTATCTCTCAGAAATACTCATAAAGGAGTTCAGGTGAAAGGACTTTGTTCCCGCATGTTGTTTTGTGTATTTTTGCATGAGTTGTCTCTCAGGTAAATCGACCAATCGCGATTGGTTGATTTACCTGCGACACCCCCTCAAAAACAGATGCAAATGAGGCCAATGAAGTTTTGCGCTAATGGGCGATTCCACGACAGAGAGTGAAAGTTGCTCAAATTTCAAACTGCTAGGATTGGAACATCTGTTGATTTTTTGTATCAACCAGTGCCTGAACTAAGACAAAGTGAAGTTTTTGTCATTGACTGGTCCACATTCTAGAAAAAAATACCATTAAAATACCTAGCAAACTCGGACAGCCATAAAATGTGATTTTCTAGTAGGCCTCAAATTAAGATGTAAAATCTGAAGTATTCATCTCAGTTTGGTTATATCTGATGTTAGTAACTAATAACCATGTATTCTAACATGCAAACTTGCCAAATTTGTGAAGTTGGCAAGACTATGTCATTTTCACTCAATATTCAATCCGATTATCGCAATGTAACTTACGTGACAAATTTTCATGGGTCATTTTGTCAAGAGATAATATAGGCAATAGATATAAAAAAAACTCTTCCCTCGCGCTCAATGAAACTACCTTATGTCTACTAGGAACATCCACCTCTTAACTTGGTAAAAAACAAATAGTTGAATAGAAATTTAGGCGAGTGAAGTTGTGTAACTTACGTGACATGTCACGTAAGTTACAAAAATTGTCACGTAAGTTACATATACAAAACCATGTAAACTAGGAATAATTTTTTTTGTCAAAAGCAAATCCAACTATTAAGTATTTCTAACTTTGTTACCACTAAAAGTATACTATTAGGATATCCTAAACTGTCCTTGCAGACAAGTACATGGTCCAGTCCCATAAATAATTCCAATGTTTTCACTGGAAATATGGTAATGAGTTTGGTAATTAACTAGAAAATAATGAACAGTTAAGTATCCCAGAAATTGTTCTTCCTGTATATTTACATCGTATTATTCAATTTCTAAACATTTCTGCAAGTATTTCCTGAATAAGTAGTCCAGAAACCCATCCCATGTAACTTACGTGACGCACATTTGTAACTTACGTGACACTGGTTAACAATCTTTATAACCCTTGTGGTGTAATATGGCAGAGTGACTGATGGCAACTATACTCATACCTACTAATTCATTGTTCAAGCTATCGCTATAGGTGAGAACTTTTAAGATTCTTCCATCCAAATCAGAGAATTTTTAACATACGTCAAATGACTCAAAACTACCCTAATTCTCTGAGTAACATACGTGACACTTTTTTAATTAAGCCCAGATGCTAATTAGTTTCACTGATATTAATCAAAAACCCATTCAAATTATAAGAAATATTTGTATTTAAGTGATTTGTTTTGTTATTGGTGTAGTCATGGCTGTTAATTTTGTCAAATGTTACAAATACATCCCCATCGCGAATGAAAATGTAACTTACGTGACATGGAATCGCCCATTAACTGAGGATTTGCGTTGCACCAGAGATTACTCTCTATCGATTATAAATATGAGTGGATTTATAAATATGCAGTGAATGATCCAGTTCCGATTCACCATCTGGTCAGTGCCTGCAGCCCGTCATTTATGCCACAGTTCTTCTCCCAGCTCTGTTATATGGTCTAAAACGGTTTTCTATGTGAATCATCATACATTAATGAATAGACGCTAGTTAATTGTTGTAGACCGACCGAGTATATGCTTGAATTCCTATTTTGGAAAGAACTCTCACCCTGGCCAGACATAATCTCTCATAAATTATCTGTCGTCTGTCGTGAAGGGTCATAGGAAATTCCGGACTAATGCGTCATTCTAACACTGCTTCGTGCGCAATTTTTTCATCCACTTCGTTGCTCAATTTTACGGAACTAGCAAGCGGCTAGGTCAAATTCTGGCTTGAATATCTTGGGCCTTAGACACAATCGACTTCAAAGTTCAGATGGTAAATGATTCGATAACCACCACCCACCCCACTATAATTCGGACCAAAAGCAGGTGTATGTTTCCCTTGGTTTTACCAATGAGGTCGACAAACTTAAGAAAAACAACATATCCAGTAATATCTTCTGTCAGCCCGCAATAGACCTAATCCCAAATGGATCGTTCAGGCTCTTGTTTAATATGCTGGAGTTATCGGGAGCCAGAACGTCCTATAGAAAATGTCATTTTGTCCATGGGAGCCACGCGGACCACCACACCGACCCCTAAAAATCCACTGTTTTTGTCGAAATACAGCAATGACATGTCTACTCACCATGCAAAAACTTATCTTTGGTATGTTTTCATCAAAGTCGCACCACTAGTAATTGTGGATGGGTCCGCCATAAATTATATCAAACCGTCAAAGTTAGTGTGTGCTGATTTCAGCAGCCAGTTTCTCTGCCGGAGCATGGCTTCCCTGATAGTAAAAGGAAGAACAAAAGAATCGAAACGACGTCACAAATACCACGTGACACAGCCCGTGGTCAAGTTTCACATGCGAAATGAACTACCACTGACTCTGATGGGGAACAAAAAGCGGTTCCCGCGTTGAAATCTGGTGCCAATGAAGACGAGGTAACGTACTGCTTTCCGTTACACAACTACACGCCCCCTATAGTCAGTCTCTGCGGGCAGAGCTACAGGCAATGAGCAGTGTCTGACATACTTAACAGCAAAGCTGAATTTATTTTGGGAAACAACACTGCGGGGAGATCGCATTGTGATCACTCGGGAATTGATTATTTCGAACTTATTAAAGTACACAACTCGAATTTTAATCGCATAATTTATATTTTTGGAGCATTCTAACCCAAGCCAAAAGATTTTTTGTTTACTAGAATGGTTTAACGGAGATTTATTATCGACGAAAATAGCAACAACAACAACATGGTCGGTTGAGACATCAAATCGGAAAATCCGGGAATTTTTTTTAGATTCTGAAAAATCCGGAAATCCAGATATATATCCGAAATACTCCAATCTCTGTAATTTATATTTGAAAAGGCAAATTTGGCGAATTTTGATTAATATTTCGTTTATTGAAATATCGGGTTTGTATAGGCCTATTGAAATACTGACTCCCTTTAGAAGGGATATTATGGAGCGATATCCGTTAGAATGAAGTAGATTTACTCCAACAATATATTACCGTTGTAGGCCCTCATTTCAAAGGCATATTTCAACGTCTCCCCCCTCACCCTAAATATTACACGTTTGAATTTTCTCGCGGGATTTGCAAATGACCAACGCGGCATTAGCCCCTTTTTGTTCCCCGTTAGTGTCAGTGCTTGTCAATTTCGCCTACCGTGGGCTGTGTCACGTGGTATTTGTGACGTCGTTTCGATTGTTTTGTTCTTCCTTTTACTATCAGGAAAGCCAGGCTCCGGCAGAGAAACTGGTTGCTGAAATCAGCACACACTAACTTTGACGGTTTGATATAATTTAATGCGGAACAATCCACAATTACTAGTGGTGCGACTTGGATGAAAACATACCAAAGATAAGTTTTTGCATGGTGAGTAGACATGTCATTGCTGTACCGGTATTTCGACAAAATCAGTGGATTTTTAGGGGTCGGTGTGGTGATCAGCGTGATCCCATGGACAAAATGTCATTTTCTATCGATGTATTTCTTGTTTATGTTTTCATCCGGGATTCTCTGAAATGATAAAAGCCAGCTGGTAGACCTAATCCAGACCTTTATTTAACGCTAAGTGGTTCTCGGGGCTGCACTATGCTGGTTTCATGCTGGCGTTACACGAGGATATCTATATGCCTACCAATTACGTCAGACAGAAAAAAATCCATCGATAGGACATCCTGGCTACCGATAACTCCAGCATATTAAACAAGGTGAGTGAGTAGGATTTAACGTCGTTTTCAACATTGTTTCAGTCATATCACGACGGTGCCTACATGTGCCAGAACACGAGAGTGTCCACAGTTCCTATTATTCTGGACACATTAAACAAGAACCTGAACGATCCATTTTATTGGACTAGCAATAGACCTAGAGTAATGTGATTGTGAAAATTACTCTACTAAAATTAATGTGATAGTCACATTTGAATATTATTTGAAAAGAAACTGGTACCCTTTAATTAGCACACAGGCTACTCTTCGTATCTCCCCCGTTTCCCACGAAATCAGTGTATGAACTCGGATTTGACCCGGAAATGCGGAAATGGGAAAGATTTTCAACTGGGTCACCCGCACTGTAGACTCGTACCCAGCTCCAATTCGCTATCGCTCTATGGAGACTAGTTATCGACAGGCATTTTAAATCAGCACGGCACAGTGATTGGCCCATGGTATTCTCCACCCGACATGCCCCTCCATGCTTCTTTGGACGTCGTGGTAGTCGTAGAAGCGAGGGCTTTATTTAGGAAACACCATAATCGCTCATCAAATCTTACAAAGGATCTATATAATACTTGGTGGATTGGTGGCCGTAGCGCTCAAGGCCCTTTATCGCACCATAGACGAGTACTGGTCACTAGATACACACGAACAACAACAACACATATTGACATTGGTCTATCACCGATCTAGATTTAGACCGGTAATTCAGCCAATCAGAGAATACAAAATGCCTGTCGCTTACTAGACCCCAACGCATTCTCAACGAGAGCCGTGTCTACCCGCGGGAGACCAAAGCGACTCTCATGTAAACTGGTGACATTTTTGAATCTCCAATCTCAAAGCGAGGCAGCATGACATCACTCACTGAGTGGCAGCTGCCAGCCAACATTCACCAAGGAATCGTTCAAGAGGAGAGCCAATATTCACGAGGGGACCCGGTTGTGACGTAGCCGCGTACTGCGCAATAATGCGCACATTATGTACTCCAACGTAGGATATATGCAGGGAGTTCGTCCTATCGTGAGGCGTGTATAGCTGTCACCTTCAGCTGATCGACTGATCGTGTGTCTGTTTCTGAAATAAAACTGTTTAACGGGCTATAGCAACAGTACTGGTCAGCGTACATTCACATGATTCACGAGCAGGCACATTCACCAGCAGGGCCGTATTCACCAGCGGGGCTGGGAAGATCTCCACGATTGTGGCAGTATTAATCCAAATCCAAAATTTTGTAGGTCCAATCATGGAGCTTACTATGCTCCATGATCCAATAAAGGAATTCCTGCTGTTTTAACAGCATCGCCCGTCAGTTTAAGTAGGTTATACATGAGAATGAACAAACATATTATAGGATGAAATTACATACGTATGTATAGGTGGCACAAATAACTGATTTTAGACTGAAAAAACAACCAACTTTACAAATGATGAAAGCTAGTGTTTGTAGACCATATCGTACACATAACATTAGCCTAACTCTTACCTTGAATTTTTCTATATTTAGGAAAATTGGTCATAATTCAAAATATAAGTATCGGTAGCCATTAAAAAGTCTGCATTGGTCATCAGCATTCAATGGGAAACGTACAGATACTTTTTTGAAGATTGGAGCGGGAACATGTTTCTCTAAACGTAAAAATGTCTTCAAATAAACAAATATTCTGAAATTTGTACGTGTTATGCAGATTGTTGGGCTATAGATTCAGTTAAAATGATTTCTAACTGTCAAATTTCGATTTTGACGAAAAATAATCTTAAATGATGTTCACAAAGGCTTTAATAATTTCACATGTTCCAGCTATACAGTTCCGCAAACATGTACATGTTATAGGTAAATTACGATGATGGATAACGGTCCTCCTGTTGAATGTTCATGTTATAGGTAAATTACGAGGATAGATAACGGTCCTCCTGTTGAATGTTCACCTTATAGGTAAATTACGATGATGGTTAACGGTCCTCCTGGTGAATGTTCATCTTATAGGTAAATTACGATGATGATTAACGATCCTCCTGCTGAATATTCACATTATAGGTAAATAACGATGATGGATAACGGTCCTCCTGTTGAATGTTCAGCTTATAGGCAAATTACGATGATGGATAACGGTCCTCCTTTTGAATGTTCACGTTATAGGTAAATTACGATAGATAGATAACGGTCCTCCTGTTGAATGTTCACCTTATAGGCAAATTACGATGATGGTTAACGGTCCTCCTGGTGAATGTTCATCTAATAGGTAAATTACGATAATGGATAACGGTCCTCCTGTTGAATGTTCATGTTATAGGTAAATTACGATGATGGTTAACGGTCCTCCTGTTGAATGCTCATGTTGTAGGTAAATTACGATGATGATTAACGGTCCTCCTGTTGAATGTTCATCTAATAGGTAAATTACGATAATGGTTAACGGTCCTCCTGTTGAATGTTCACCTTATAGGTAAATTACGATGATAGATAACGGTCCACCTGTTGAATGTTCATGTTATAGGTAAATTACGAGGATAGATAACGGTCCTCCTGTTGAATGTTCACCTTATAGGTACTGAGGTAATAGGTATACTGAGGTGATAGATAACGGCCCTCCTGTTGAATGTTCACCTGATGTGTATACTAAGGTGGTAGATAACGGTCCTCCTGTTGAATGTTCACCTTATAGGTATACTGAGGTGATGGATAACGGTCCTCCTGTTGAATGTTCACCTGATATGTATATTGAGGTGGTGGATAACGGTCCTCCTGTTGAATGTTCACCTGATATGTATATTGAAGTGATGGATAACGGTCCTCCTGGTGAATGTTCACCTGTTATGTATATTGAGGTGATGGATAACGGTCTTCCTGTTGAATGTTCACCTGATATGTATATTGAAGTGATGGATAACGGTCCCCCTGGTGAATGTTCACCTGATATGTATATTGAGGTGATGGATAACGGTCCTCCTGTTGAATGTTCACCTGATATGTATTTTGAAGTGATGGATGACGGTCCTCCTGGTGTGTGTTCACCTGATATGTATATTAAGGTGATGGATAACGGTCCTCCTGTTGAATGTTCACCTGATGTGTATACTAAGGTGGTGGGTAACGGTCCTCCTGTTGAATCTTCATCTTATAGGTGAATTGAGAGCATAGGGGATGGGTCTTCCTGGTGAATGTTCATCTTATATTGAGGGGATAGTGTATGGATGGGTCCCCCCCCCGTGAATGTTTACCTTGAATTGTATATCGAAATGATAGAGAAATGTCCCTGATCGCGCTATTCAGCCTTTTTTCGTGGATTAATAACCATTTTGAATGACATTCATGTACATTTTATTTATACTGAAGTGAAACATATACATACAGATATACAGTATGGGTAGGGTAATAATGTTTTTGCTTTTTTTCAAATATATGACCGGTAACAATGTTATATAATTATGTACGGGGTTTTTTTTTCATGTGATAAAACTTTATTTACATAAGTCGCATGCATCAAAATTTCAGATAAATTCAATTTGCATCCCAGTTCGTTGAAACATACGATATGATTGAAAGAGGAATCTCTTTTCAAAAATAGAAAAAAGGATTGCGTATTTCAAAGGCTCTCCAAGAGGACGAGTTATGGGTGCTGCAGTTAAAGTACTCGTACAAATTCGGGATTAAATGTCCGGTATGTTGTCAAAAGGCACACAGTTAAATTAAAGAACGAAGGAAAAGTATATTTTGCAGTCTGTATTATAAAGAAAACGGGGTACGAGGAGAACTATATATTATATTTATTTCGAAATTTGGAAAAGGGTGTGAAACAGTCACTTGTACATTTTGTACATATCTGCTACACAATGAATATACCCGGCATTGCTCTGTAACGATAGTAGAGCTGGCAAATGGTCTATTAACCCTATCTGGCCTTGGGATTTGGGGACCTGTCAATGCCTCGGGGAGCGGGGGGGGGGAGGGGGGGAGGGGATCTGACTCCCTGCTCTCTTAAATATTTTCCTTACCCCTTGAGCTAGGGGCTGAAACTTACCACACTATACGCTTGGGTCAAGCTCTATCAGAGATGCAAAAATATCCAAGATGGCCGATGTGATGACATCACAGTGACGTCATTTTCCTTTTTTTGTCGATTTTTCTGTCAGATATTCCGATTTATTTTATCTTTGCCATTTCTCAGCAAAAGCTGCAAGATAAATTATTAACTAATAGTCATATGATAGATGTGAAATAAAATCGTTTTTGCTCGCTTTTCCTCACAGAAAAGCAAAACTTTTGAACAAAAACTAGAACTCGTGGACTTCGAAAACCCCATCCTATTTTGTAATTGGTTTGTAATAGATCTGTGCTTTGTTCCTCATACTTATATGCCAAAATAATACCCTGTCATCATTGGACATGCTCTCGGAGTGGCAGATTAAATGGTCTGGTTTGTATTTCAGTCACCCTTGAAGTGTCTGCAACAATGCTGATTGCTTTATTTATAGGTACTGTATCAATAGTTGATACCCATTTACCCAGAGTTTGTTCTGGTCGTTCCTGCCATCTTGGTCGAAGTGGTCTTGGGTTTGTCATCACAAAAGTAACAGCTCTACTAGGCTGTTCCATTAAGTGATCATAACCCGCGAAATTGGAGAGGAATGACACGGCGCTTAGGATAATAGATTTGCATAGAATTTCCCGTCAAATATATAGAACATGGTAGAATACAGATTGGTGACACTTGTAAAATCAGATGTGAAGCATTATCTTAAAAAAAAAATCTGTTTCTCAATGTCTTTTCAGACAGGAGAAAGTAATGGAGAGGCATTGTCCGCAGAACCACATGAGTAGTATGTAGTACGCAAGAAGGTATGATAGCGCCTCACTGCGCATGCGCGAGAACCTTTTTTGACGTCATTTGGGGAGGTTTTGGGGCGGTATTGGGGCGGAGCGCATGCGTGTGACGTCAGAATGATCGGCGTGTGGGTGGTGGGACAAAATGGCGGCGTGTGGGTGGTGGGACAAAATGGCGGCTGTGGGTGGTGGGACAAAATGGCGGCTGTGGGTGGTGGGATAAAATGGCGGCTGTGAATCGGCCTGTGGATGTGAGTGAGTGCAAGATGTGGGTGGTGGGACAAAATGGCGGCTGTGGGTGGTGGGACAAAATGGCGGCGTGTGGGTGGTGGGACAAAATGGCGGCCTGTTTTTTGTGTGGTATGGGTGGTGGGACAAAATGGCGGCCTGTTTTTGTGTCGTATGGGTGGTGGGACAAAATGGCGGCCTGTTTTTTGTGTCGTGTGGGTGGTGGGACAAAATGGCGGCCTGTTTTTGTGTCGTGTGGGTGGTGGGACAAAATGGCGGCCTGTTTTTTGTGTCGTGTGGTGTGGTGGGACAAAATGGCGGCCTGTTTTTTGTGTCGTGTGGGTGGTGGGACAAAATGGCGGCCTGTTTTTGTGTCGTGTGGGTGGTGGGACAAATGCTGTGGGTGGTGGGACAAAATGTTGTCGTGGGTGGTGGGACAAAATGGTGGCCTGTTTTTGTATGTCGTGGGTGGTGGGACAAAATGGCGGCTGTGGGTGGTGGGACAAAATGGCGGCCTGTTTTTTGTGTCGTATGGGTGGTGGGACAAAATGGCGGCCTGTTTTTGTGTCGTGTGGGTGGTGGGACAAAATGGCGGCCTGTTTTTGTGTCGTGTGGGTGGTGGGACAAAATGGCGGCCTGTTTTTGTGTCGTGTGGGTGGTGGGACAAAATGGTGGCCTGTTTTTTTTTTGTGTCGTGTGGGTGGTGGGACAAAATGGCGGCCTGTTTTTTGTATGTCGTGTGGGTGGTGGGACAAAATGGCGGCTGTGGGTGGTGGAACAAAATGGCGGCCTGTTTTTTGTGTGGTATGGGTGGTGGGACAAAATGGCGGCCTGTTTTTTGTGTCGTGTGGGTGGTGGGATAAAATGGCGGCCTGTTTTTTGTATGTCGTATGGGTGGTGGGACAAAATGGCGGCCTGTTTTTTGTATGTCGTATGGGTGGTGGGACAAAATGGCGGCTGTGGGTGGTGGGACAAAATGGCGGCTGTGGGTGGTGGGACAAAATGGCGGCTTGTGGGTGGTGGGACAAAATGGTGGATTATAGAAAAACGTATAAAAGGAGTCGATTTTTAGGGTAGGGGTGTATTCATTGCACTACTTTTGCGGAGCACTGTGACTTACCTGACCTGACGAGCCTCCCAGCCTGTTTACCTGCCTGCCTGCCTGCTTCACCTCTAGTCAGTCATCCAGCCTGCTTGCTTACTTGTATGAGCTGTGGAGAACCCTTGACTTTTTTCTCTTTTACCAGTGCAATTTCACCAGACTTTTACACCGTAGCAGTTACTCATCAGCCTGAGCCCATAGTTATGGAGTCAGCCGACCTAGTGACGCTTCGAAAGAACCGTGTTCGCCTGATTGATGAGATGCAGCATGCGGAGGCAATATGTGATCATCTTTTTGTTGATAATATACTGCTGAAACAGGGTGTCGAAGATATCATGGCGGAGAAGACTCCTTCAGGACAAAACAGAGCTCTCATCGACGGTTTACTGCGCCGTGGTCCTTATGCATTTCTAGCGTTCGTGGAGGCGCTGAAGAAGACGGAAAATGAACAACTAGCAGAGCTACTTGAAGCCCACGACGTTATACCAGATGAAGATGATGATGATATCTTAGTGATTCGAATGGATACCGCCGAAGAGCGTACAGCTAGCAAACGTACGCACACCACTACCCCAGAGAGTACTACACCTGCTAAACGTGCTGGACGACCCAAACGTCCTCGACTAACACCGTTAGAAATACCTGTGGTTGAGGAGCCAGTAGTACCCCAGCAAGTGAAACAAGAGGTAGAACTTCCAATGTCTGTCCAGGAGATCAATAATCTCATCCAGCAAGCTTACCAGGCAGCTCACACCGACATTTGGGAGCTTTCACCCTATTTAACAGTGAGTGTGAAAGATGAAGAAGTGCATTTTAATGCAGCGGGCTTTAACGACAGACCCGGTAAGCATATTGCTATGACCTACGCTTCCTGGCAAAAACTGGAGACCCTTGATTACGCCATCGATGCGGTTATTCGTGACCAGGGGAGTGACGAAGCGAAATTTCATGTGGGTGACGACATCTATGTGAGCTGTGCCTATTACAACGACCAGCTCCTCGTGCATATTCGAAAATGGCGAAGGCGGTTAGATACGCAAGAGCTGGTTGCTTGTCCTCAGGGTGTCACTTTGAAATTAACGGCGTGGCGACAGTTGCAGAGTCTTGCCAGTGCAATTCGTTCAGCTGTGGCCTACCAGGTGCAACACTATATTTATCAGAAGTACATCGACACAGTCCTGGATCTGATCAGACCTCAAATTCCAGAGGACACTCGCGTACCCTCATACGCACTGATCACTGAAGCACTACAGACCGTGACGGAGAGGCAAATTGCTCTGAGAGTAGAAGCGACCTGCCCTTCCAAAATTCCACGTGAAGAGGTTATAACGTACATCTACGTGCACCAGGGGCGCAAAGATGAGGATGAATTCAAACAAGTCTTGTTGGCGAACTATTGAGAACAAGTGTTGAAAAACATTTACCATACACATTCATTGAAGTGGCTTGAGAGCGTATAATTGTATTTAAAAGAGTTTTTTACTGTTAATTGTATTTAAAAATTCAATACTCATATATAATTGTATTAAAATTCAATACCCTTGTGAATACGTTCATTCTATTTGTGTTAAATAAAAAATAGTAGAAAATTAAAAAATAAAATGCTTAGTGTTCATTCTTTTTTAAATTTTTTTGAAATTATTGGAAAAAAAATTGAAAAAAAAATTGAAAAAAAGGATTATTTCAACCCACACCCAGTCCATCAGATGCCCCTTCACCTCACCTTCAATTTGATACCTCACTCGACCCCATTGGTCCACTAGGGGCTCTCCTAGCTCCAAAAAGGCTATTTTCATACCCTTCGGTCGCCGCGCATGCGCAGAAGTCCGACAGTTCAACCCCACATTCAGTCCATTAGATGCTCCGTCACCTCACCTTCAATTTGATACCTTACTCGACCCCATTGGACCATTAGGGGCTCCCCTAGCTCCAAAAAGGTAAAAAAATAAAAAACTGCGCATGCGTATTTTTGCCTTTTTTGCCTTTATTGGAGCTAGGGGAGCCCCTAATGGTCCAATGGGGTCGAGTGAGGTATCAATGTGAAGCATTTCACGTCAGCTTCAATTTGATACCTCACTCGACCCACTTCCTGCAAAAATAAAAAATTAAAAAATTAAAAAAAAAAAAAAGGCAAAAATGCGCATTATACCTTTTTGGAGCTAGGCGAGCCCCTAATGGTCCAATGGGGTCGAGTGAGGTATCAATGTGAAGCATTTCACGTCAGCTTCAATTTAATACCTCACTCGACCCACTACCTCAAAAAAAAAAAAAATTCGTTGACCTGACGTTGTGAAGATGAAATAAGGAGCTAAAATTTTTTTTGGGGGAAGTGGGTCGAGTGAGGTATCAAATTGAAGGTGAGGTGACGGAGCATCTAATGGACTGAATGTGGGGTTGAACTGTCGGACTTCTGCGCATGCGCGGTGGCCGAAGGGTATAATTTTTTTCAATAATTTCAAAAAAATGGTAAAAAAAATTTTTCTTTCATTTTTTTGGGGGGAAAAGGATGATGGAGTCTGGTGTTATTTTTTGTGCTTTGTTCATAGAAGTTTTCTCTTTCGGAAAGATGGGTTGGCCCTGAAAAGGGCCTTTTGGAAGTGTTACACGACACTTAGGCGCGGTAGATTCTCTTGATACCACCTATATGCTTCGTACAAATGGGACATTTTATTTTGAGATGTTTCTCGCCGGCGTCAACGCAGCGACACATGGCTCCTTCACACGACAGGGTCACCCAACAATCTTTGCACAGGCAGAGATGTCCACAGGGAAGTACCGCGTACAAACTGTCCTTATCGATGCAAATACTACAGCGTTTTTTTCTTTCTTCGATATGTTGTTCTTTCTTCTGTATGGAAATTTCCGCCTCCATTCCATTCATCGTCATCTCCATTCCAGATATGTGTGTACGCATGGTGTTAATCACTTCGTTCAGGCGCAATACCTCGGCTTCGTGAGGGCATTGTTCTGGTGGAGTTTCTGCAGCCGAAATGGTGATAGTTTCTGTAGGCATCGTTGTTGTTGTTGTTGTAATGGGCGGTCTAGTAGTTAACCATGGAAGCTCGTCGTCTTCTCTCTCCTCATCCGTCACATCATTATCCTGGTTTTCTCCTCCGTTTCCTTCTTCAACGGTCTCCATTCTGTTGATTTCTTGGTTTTGGTCTTCACTTTGTCGTTGCAATCGGCCATCTTCTTCTGCAATTATAGCTCGCCGGAGTTGTGCCAGGTTTTCTGTAGTGCGTATTATTGCGGCTTCGTCTGCAATAACCTGCTCCAAACTTGTCGTTATCGTTATTCCATCAGCTTCTTCTTCAATGCTAACTAGTTCTCTGTGTTCTGTAGCCGCAGCCGCAGCATGTCTCGGATCTCTAGGCGGATGGTGTGTAAAGAGAGCTCGTCTTCTGGAACTCATAATTGTATTTTATGAATAAATAACAACAGATCCCAGGTTATTTATAGTCTACACGGCTGGTGGTGGGACAAAATGGAGGCCCGTGGGTGGTGGGACAAAATGGTGGCCTGTTTTTTGTGTCGTGTGGGTGGTGGGACAAGATGGCGGCCTGTTTTTTGTGTCGTGAGGGTGGTGGGACAAAATGGCGGCCTGTTTTTTGTGTCGTATGGGTGGTGGGACAAAATGGCGGCTGTGAATCGACCTGTGGGTGTGAGTGAGTGCAACATTATGCTATCTGCTAAAAATGTTGCGTTTTATTTTTTTTTTAAAGTTTTATTTTTTCAAACTTTTAGTTCGATAAATTCGTTGAAATTTTCACAGTAATATTATAAGATTGTTAGCTCTAGTCTGGATGTTTTTTAGTGAGGAAAAATCAATTTATTTGCAGTGTAGCGGAGTTTTCCCACTATGGAACTTTCCCTTAGGCGAGTAAAAATCACTAAAAATGAGACAATAACAATAGAGTCGAACGGTAGGGAGTTAAAATTTTACATACGATACCCATAACTTGTCTAAGTTTAATTAGAAATAAAATATATATATGGCAGTGATATTTTATTGTCAAAATACAGCTGTTTATAAATGAAAAAAACACACACACACAAATTTTCGCAGTGTCCGTGGTAGCAGACGACAGGGTGTTGTCACTCCCGTCTGCGCGCCGTCTATAAATAGCCCTGCAGTTTTTTTTCAAGCATTCACAATTAGCCTGAGTGCTGAGTGAATGCAGGCAAATTTGTTGAAATCATGGATAAATCAGACTTCATCGCAAATGATGATCTACTACCGCTCGGCGATGTCATTAATTTAGAAGATGACCAGCCCTGGTTGGAGGCGATAATCAAGGAATTATTTCCCTCTGAACCCGAGAATTATGCTGCTACAGTGCATTGTGAAGATCCTCCGGACACAGCGCCCCTGGGTAACTTCTTTGACCTAGCACCCACACCGAATGTTGAACAATGTTTTGATGATATAGACTCTATATTACAAAATATATTGACACCACCACCAGTTAAAGAAAAAAATGGAGAAATGGTACAACAAAGTACCAGCCAAACAACCGATACTTCATCAGACCAAGATGCGCAGACGGACACTATAGTACCTCAAAGGCAGAAAGATGTAAGGATCGCTAGACGACGGAAAGATGTGCGAAAAAGGCGCAAGGATGTACGAACACACAGAAGCAAGAACAAACTAAACCAAAATCAAGACGATGCCCATTATATGTATGCCATAGCGACAACAACAACCCTGGGATCAAAAACACAACGTCAAAGAGACTTGTATTTATCGTGTGTCGAGTGCCCGAACCAATTCGCGAAATTTGGCATCTTTCCTTGTGGCCATCTCGCATTATGTGAAAGTTGTATTCATAAATTCGCTCAGATTCCATCGTGTGCCCAAGCCAACAGACCTCGAATATGTGAATTACTCCCTTTGGCGTGTTCCGTGTGCGATGAACGAAGAACACAGCGTGAACAACCCCTCTGAACAATGTAATTTATTACATACGCCAACGGCTATTTTTTAATAGCCCCCCTAAAAATTAAAAACAGATTCCCCCACCCCTGTGCTATAAATAAATGTCCGTTATCGTCGGACATATTAAAATAAAAAAAATAGTCCGTTATCGTCGGACAAATTAAAATAAAAGAAAAAGTCCGTTATCGTCGGACACATTAAAATAGTCCGTTATGGGTCGGACAATTAAGGGAGGGTTTTTAAATTCTGTGTATATATATAAGAGATTAGTTCTTATAAGAACTGTTAGATATCGGCCAGGGATTGTATATTTGGGTGAATGCATTGCTAATCAAGGGAGTAGGGCTGTATGCTTTTTCAAATTGATGTGCCACCAGTTAGAAGTCCTCTTTCGAAGGATTTTTGTTCGTTCTCAAAAGAACGTTTTTTTTTTAAACCTATTTTATTGACAAACAAAATTCGTCGTTCTAAAAAGAACGTTTAATGGGGGAAGTGACTTACCCCTTCCCCCTCCATTTCACTTATTGAGAAATATCCATACGGATCATTAATGTCCGGGGTGGGGTTAAGTCCATTTAAGAACACTGCGGCGGCGGCCGTGGGTGGCGGCTGTTCCCAGATGATGAGGGGTGTATCATCGCTGTCATTGTCATCTTGATCTTGCGGGGAAGAGAGCAGTGGTTCCAGAGGAAAAGGTGATGGTTGTCTGCGGGTGTCGTCGTTCGCTTCCTCCCCCCGGGTCACTGTATGTGTTGTCGCAGGTGGCGACGGGTTGATAAGAATCACCTCTTCGCCATTCATATTTTCAAATGTGAATGGCTGTCGACTTGGCTGGAGAACTGTCGTTGTCGGGCGAGGAGGGGTGTTGGCTTGATCTTGGCTCATCACCCTTTGAAGTAAGGTGAACCATTCCGCCTCGTCTATGGTAGTATTTACGGCCTGGAGTAGCTCCCTCACATTATTGCCCGTGCCTAGGCCTGTGCTTGTGGTGTGTTGTAGCTCTGCCTCCCAGTCGGCAAACTCCCGTACCCAGAATTGTCTGATGATTCTCCTCATTGTTTGTTTCTTCCGTCTGGACAATGTCCTCCCGGTGGTTGAAATTTTCGCTGCTGTAGACATGTTGTTTCCTCGTTTGTAAAAATTTGGAATGCGCTTTTTGAATCTGACCGCACTATATATGCACATCACGCGGACCTCGGCGGGAGCAGTCCAAATGCAGACGTGTCAAATTCAAATGCACTTCGACGTGTGTTTCTGTTGAATTTATAAACGATTGTTATTGTACAATAACTGTCAGGGTCCGTAGAAAATTTTATTTCCAATGAAACTGAGATAATTGAGGGTCTAGTATTTTAAAAAATTAATCGTCTAACCCATATAGTATCATTTTTAGCGAAAATACAAGCCTAAGAGCAAAGTACCATAGTAGGAAAAACTCGCTCCATTAAAAATAAAATGATTTTCCTGGCTAAAAATATATGAAAATAGCTCTTATATCCTTCTACTAGTTCGTTGAAAATTTCAGCGCGATTATCCAAAGGGAACGGTAGAAAAATGAAGAAAACAGTACCTTGGAGAAAGCACATTCTACGCTGTCCCGCTTGAATATTGAAGGTCAAGGTCAGTTGCGTCCTCCTGAGTATTTTGCAGTGAGGTCGGCTTGAAAAGGGCCAGCCGGGTAATGTGTAAATACACGAATACACACAAATGCATGATGAATGTGCAATAATGAATGCCGCTTGAGAGAAGCCGGCCGGTTATTTTGTGAATAACTCATACAATCGGGTTTGGCTATTTTAGAGTACTAGGAATGTTTGGATAATTATGACGACTTAATATACGATGCTAGCCATGATAATAGTTTATTTTTATTATGTTAATGATTCCAGACTATCAATTTATGCACTCGGGTCCCGTGTACAAAAATTGCACGGTTAATTTAAATTAATTTATTTTCCCAGGGTATTTTTTTTATTTACAATTTTTATTCCCATGAGCCAGAATCCATCTATATATATTTTGCTTGGTACGGTATTTTTTGGTCATTGATCATGATGGCAGTGCCGGAGAAGGAGCTCGCGTTTTTTCAATTGACGTCGGATGTCATTCTCATGGTATATGAGGGACAAGTGCAACTTATCCAAGAACACCCGAAAGAAGTGAAATTGTGTTTAACCCTACCAGGCTGGGCGAAATTGACACGCTTGTTACAAGGAAAAGAACCCGAAATGGATTTTATGCATGTAGGACTGGGTGTTCACCTACGGAGCGGAAAAGAAGATTCTTTTTTTCCGCGGCTTGAACAGTGTGGGGGCGCCGCTATTTTACTGCGACCGGGTTTATGGCAGGCGCTGAAAGCTATAATCCCCGAAGTGCATGATCTACTGTACCCAGAAGAAAAATCTGTAGCCATCCATACGCTGACTCCCGATTGTACGTTAGTCATATATCCTGAACGCGTGGAATTATTGGATGACGATTCGCGATGTTGGTGCACCGTGGAACCAGCCCGTGTGTCTTTAACCCCGGAGGGTTGGACTACCTTAAAACGTGTGTTATGCGGCCAGTTAGATGGAGATAGTATACACCTGTGTCAGGACGTCTACATTTTTCGGGGGCCTTATTTTGCCCGACTTCTATGTTTGAAACGCGGGGGATTTACACTGGATCCCGATTTATGGACGGCTTTGCAACAAGTGGTGCCCGTGGTGGATAAAGTTCTCTCTTCACCCCACCCGCCTCTCACAGAATAAGACCCTATAAATACAGGGGATGAGACAAGAGTGTGTGTTATTCGACATTGACAGCAAGCATGGCACTACGCGCTATCGTGCCTCTTACACCCAGTGTGAGGTTGTACATTTATCAAGATGAAGTGACGCTGGTGAAAGACGATCAAGCGATTTACTGGACGCCCGCTGAGAGGCTACCGAATCCGAGGGTGACACTATAGCGTGATGGATGGAATAAATTTAAACGCGTGTTGAGCGGAGAGTTAGACGGAGACGTCATCCACCTGGACAATGCCATGTGCGTCTATTCCGAACTGCCCGACCGCATACGTCTGGGGCCGTACCCACAGCCTACGCGAAGTATCAGCCTCACTTCCGCTGTGTGGTCAGCCTTGGAGAAAATAGTGCCTATTGTCGACCAGTTATTTATCCCGGCCCACCGATCACCCGACCCATTAGCGTGCGCTCGTGCTAGGCCAGACGCGCTGAGTGAACCTGATGAAAAAAAAATTCTGATGATGGACAATATACTAGAGAATGCACGGAGGCTAGAGTGACAGTATAGGTCCTGACCCTATAAATACGAGGGATGAGACCGAGTGTGGGTCATTCGCCGTTCGACAGCAAGCATGTCACTACAAGCTATCCTGACGCTTACACCCAATGTGAAGTTATACGTGTATGAAGCTAAAGTGGCCCTGGTTGAAGATTGTGGAAATATTTGCTTTGAGCACGCTGAGACTCTATCGGATAGGGTGACACTAGAGCGTGATGGCTGGACTAAGTTTAAACGGGTGTTGAGCGGAGAGTTAGACGGACACCTGATTCACCTGGACAAGGCCAACTACGTATACCATACTGCGCTCTATCCACGGGTGGGACGCTACCAAGAGCCGGCTCGAAGTTTCCTCCTAACTCCCTCTCTGTGGTCAGCCTTGGAGAAAATAGGCCCTCTGGTGGACCAGTTATTTATACCCGACGATCGATCACCCCACCAATTGGCATGGGCTCATGCTATCGAACACGCACTAGATGAACCTAATGAAAAAAAAGCGGATGGAGAAAATACTATATGTATAGAATGCACAGAGGCTGGAATGACAGGGTCACCTCATGAAGCCACCCACACACACATGACGGGCCAGAACGATGAAGAAGAAGAAAAAATCCGTGATGAAGCCGCGGGGCCAATGGCTGAACCCCATGAACAACTACATGAACCCGACGACGATGCCATTGGCCCCGCGGCTTCATCACGGATTTTTTCTTCTTCTTCATCGTTCTGGCCCGTCATGTGTGTGTGGGTGGCTTCATCAGGTGACACTGTCATTCCAGCCTCTGCGCATTCTATACATATAGTATTTTCTCCATCCGCTTTTTTTTCATTACGTTCATCTAGTGCGTGTTCGATAGCATGAGCCCATGCCAATTGGTGGGGTGATCGATCGTCGGTTATAAATAACCGGTCCACCAGAGGGCCTATTTTCTCCAAGGCTGACCACAGAGAGGGAGTTAGGAGGAAACTTCGAGCCGGCTCTTGGTAGCGTCCCACCCGTGGATAGAGCGCAGTATGGTATACGTAGTTGGCCCTGTCCAGGTGAATCAGGTGTCCGTCTAACTCTCCGCTCAACACCCGTTTAAATTTACTCCAGCCATCACGCTCTAGTGTCACCGTATTCGATAAAGTCTCAGCGGGCGCCCAGCAAATCGCTCCAGCATCTTCCACCAGGGTGACTTTATCTTGATACACGTATAATCCCACCTGGTAAGGTGTAAGAGGCAGGATAGCTTGGAGTGATGACATGCTTGCTCTCAATGTCGAACGGCGAATGACCCACACTCTGTGTCAGCCCTCGTATTTATAGGGTCAGGACCTATACTGTCCCCTCTAGCCTCTGTGCCTTCTCTAGTTGTCATCAGGGTCACTCAGTGCATCTTCCCTAGCACGAACGCACGCTAATGGGTCGGGGGATCGATCGTCCGGTGTCATTAACTGGTCTACAATAGGCACTATTTTCTCCAAGGCGGACCACACAGCGGGGCTGAGGAGGATACTGCAACGCGTATGCTCTTGGTACCGACCCAGACGCCATCTTTTTCGTATGAAGAGGGGCGGTACGGAATAGACGTACATGGCATTGTCCAGGTGAATCACGTCTCCGTTCAACTCTCCGCTCAATACCCGTTTAAACTTAGTCCACCCATCACGCTGGAGTGTCACCGGATTCGATAGCATTTGAGCGGGCGTCCAGTAAATCGCTTGAGGGTCTTTCACCAGCGTCACTTTATCTTGATAAATGTATACCCTTACACTGGGTGTCAGAGGCAGAATAGCGCGTAGTGACATGCTTGCTGTCAATGTGAGAATAACACACACACACTCTGTCTTATCCCCTGTATTTATAGGGTTTTATTCTGTGAGAGGCGGCTGGGGTGAAGAGAGAACTTTATCCACCACGGGAATTACTTGTTGCAAACCCGTCCATAAATCGGGATCCAGCGTAAATCCCCCACGCTTCAAACATAGCAATCGGGCAAAATACGGGCCGCGGAAAATGTAGACATCCTGACACAGGTGTATACTATCTCCATCTAAATCACCGCATAACACGCGTTTCAACGTCGTCCACCCTTCCTGGGTTAAAGACACACGCGCTGGTTCCGATGTGCACCAACAGCGGGAATCATTATCAAATAATTCCACACATTCAGGGTATATTTCTAACGTACAATCCCGGGTGAGTGTACGCGTGGCTACAGATTTTTCTTCTGGATACAGCAGATCATGCACTTC